>VXAA01007021.1:61826-74226 GCA_013399115.1 Anseranas semipalmata
TGGGGCATCGGCAGCACCCGGCAGCGGTGGCGTGCTGGGGCAGGGGCGGTGAGGGGCCTGCGGTGATGCCGGGCGATGAGAACAGCTGGTGGGGGCTGTGTGCCTGCCTCTGACCGGGCAGCGCCTCGCTGCTCCGTGCTGGGCGTCATGGGTGGCAGGCAGTGCGTGGCCAGTGCCCGCTGCCCTCTGTGCCGCCAGCCTCAGCGGTAGGAGCCCAGCTTGCGGAGTGAGGATGAGGAAGGTGGAAGTCAGCAAGGCTCCATGCTGGTGCTAGGCCACCACGCCATCCCTGGGGATCCGGGGAAAGCTGCTGTGCAGGGGGTGAGGCGTCTCCAGCCTGGCCTCCGCACTGACTGCTGCTCTCCATACCTCTGCAGCATTTGCGTTGTGGTGTTGAATCAGTGCCGCCCGTTGCAGGAAGAGTTAATGGCACCTAGTGCCTGCTCTGTGATGCCTTTGCATGAGAGGGGGAAGCTGGGTGGGGGTGAAAGCTCAGCCCTGCTTGCAAGCAGAGGACACGGTGGCTTGGCTGTGTTGTGCCTGGAGGTGAGGGAGGTGGGAACTTAGTGCAGGAGGAGCTCAGGGCGAGGGACTATGGTAGGCTTTGGCTCGCGTCCACCTGTCTGATGAGGAGCGGTGAGTGAAGGAGTAGCAGATGGGAAGAGGTGCAGACGATACCCCTCACTCTTGGCAGGAGCCTGTAAGTGTTAACAGGAGCAGAGCATGTCACTGTGGCAGTGATACAGTGGTGGCGAGGTGATACACTGTGGTGAGGGGCAGGAGAGAGTGTATGCTATTCTGAGAGTGAGTCAGGAGCAGCTCTAAAAACGCCCATTAAAGTCATTTAGTGGGTGATTTCTCTAGGTTTTTGGTTCCAGATAGAGGTCCAAGCAGATTTCCTTCAGAGCAGCATGCCCTTTGGGATAAGTGGAATGGATAAAGTTGCATTGCAAACTGGGCAGGGCTGGACCTGTTAGTATGGCCGTAAGCAAACCCAGCAGTACCTGTGATCTAGCTCAATCTTGTTATGCCAAATGCTGTATGAAACTGCCAAAAAAAAAAAAAAAAAAAAAGGCCTAGTTTTGCCACAAAGGGCCAATAGGAAGAATGTATGAAGACAGGAAGAGGCATCTAGTGATGGAGGCTACTGGATTTTGTCAGCTTATTTAAAATGTAGCAGACACTTTACAAGATGTCTGTGAATGCTGTGGAAGTTTGTTTTATAAAAGGGTTTTAGCTTACTGAAGACCAGTTGTTACGGGAAGCAGATTTAAAGAATGTGGTCACAGGTATGAAACTGCAAAACCAATAGAATTTTCATGTCTACTATTACCATCTGCGGCCACATAGTGGCAACCACAGTATGCAAGATTGGTCTGGTTCAGGTGGTCACAAGAGAACAAAACAAGGCTGAAGTTAAATGAAGCCTGTCTTGGCATATTAAAAGAACAACAGAGCCTCAGATGTTGAGTGAGTAGATGAGAAAAGAAGGGCTTTTCTAGTGCTGATTTTGTATTGCCAACTGAGCAGGTCTGAGGAGATTCTGGCTATTTCTCTGAAACTTGCATAAGATTTATTCTTGACAGACTGGACACTTGATTGAAAAAGTAGTTTTTAGTATATAGCAGCTTAAACTGCATTATGCTTTCTTTATGAATTTAATAGAATGAAAATATTATATTGAGAGGAGTTCTGAGCAATATTTCAATTACTTTATTTCTAATTAATTTCCTGCATTCCAGGGTTTGTGCTTTCAGTAAAGTTTCATTTTAAGATTTCGACATCTCTGTTTTCATTGGTCTATATTAAACCTGTTGGAATCAATGCTCCAGAGCATGTTGATTTCTGCAAAAGATGAGGCTCAAACAACTTTCTTCCCACCTTCTCAGTAAGGAGAAGGCTGTGACATGGAGGCTTTTCGTGGTTTTTTGTAAACCACTGGATATTCTTCAGACTTGTCTTAGTTTAAAATGTAAACTGATATGAAGAAAACTAAATACATTAGCAGGAAATTGTTTGCTTTTGCAGTGGAGAGGAAGAGCTGGAAAATGGCCCTTTGAGTGGGTTCTGTGTGGGCTTAGGGTGAAGGCTGTGCTGCACAGCAGGATTAAGTTCTCGCTTTTAGACTGCTGCTTATCTGAATTCTGTCCCAAAGAGCATTGCACTGTTAGGTAACAAGAAATGGCTGTGAAGTGTGTCGTCTAGGGCTTTAAAGGAAGAAGAAAGTAATTACTCTCCTTGATGAGCTTTATGAAGAGTTTGGGGAAATCATGAGGTGATGAGGGCAAAGACTCCTGGGGTAAGTAAAAGTTTTTTTTTCCTCTAAGGCCTTTTGTGCAAACCAATTCTAATAGAATAATGTCTTCAGAAATGAAAATACCTGCTTGTGGATGTAACAAAGACCCAAAGGCTTTCCAAGATCTGAAAAGAGAAGGAAATAATCTAGTTTTGTCCCTCTCCTGTCAATAATATTGAACTCATTCAAAAATACTAAACTGAAAATGAAACTCTCTTTGTAGTGTTACTTTTAGACTGTCAGCCATGGCCAGTTCCAGCTGGAGAAGCCCTTTCAAGTATCCCTTGGTTAGGTTATTGGCCTTGGAAAAGAAACAATGGATAAAAGAGCAGGGGGTATGTGAAATGAGCTCTTGACAGTCCTGTATTTTTAGAAGCCTGTATTTGTATTTGGCTATTCATTTAAAATTATGTAAATCCTTCCTGCCCCAGGTTAATTATTTCTAAGTTCCTGTTCTGTGAAAGTGGAGAGACTAGATATTTGTCCTGTTTGAACAGCATGTCTTACTCCAATAACCTGTGGTACTGCATTGTCTTTCTGTGGATTGATTTCTGTTGTCAGCTAGAGAATGGATGGTGTAAAGGTCCCTTGGTCCTAGCTGGTAGTATGGAAATTGGGACGTTCAAACCTGTTGAAAATAGGAAGAGGGACTGAGCACATAGTTAGATATAAACAGCCCTGCACTTAGTAATTACATTACTTCAGATTCCCTCTTTGGAGGAAGTAGGATGTCTGTCTTCCTTTGCAAAAAAATCCCTAAATGCCTTTAAGATCAAATACTTTCAAGTGCTCAAAGACTTCCTCAGCAGGCCTGCATTGCTGCTCATCCCAGGGGCTCTGTGGGGAACCAGTAGAGGTCCTGGGGGCACCACATGTGGGAACGCGCTCCCTGGTGAGGCACAGCTGAGATGGAGAGCTGACAGCGTTTCGCCTACGTGGCCAAATGTTAGTGCAGCCTCCTTGAGTTGTCAGACTGCAGTAGTTCCTGTTAGCTCTGCCTGACTTGCCTTCCCCATGTTCCACTGACTGCTCAGCCTGGAGAAGAGAAGGCTTAGGGGGGATCTTATCCATGTGTACAAATACCTGAAGGGAGGTGCTGTGGTTTAGCCCTGCCACGCAGCTCAGCACCACACAGCTACTCACTCACTCTCCCCAGGTGGGATGGGGGAGAGAATCAGAAAGGTAGAAGTGCGAGAACTTGTGGGTTGAGATGAAGACAGTTTACTAGGTAAAGCAAAAGCTGCACATGCAAGCAAAGCAAGGAATTCATTCACTATTTCCCATTGGCAGGCAGGTGTTCAGCCACTTCCAGGAAAGCAGGGCTCATCGCGTGTGTAGCGGTTTCTNGCTTGCTGGCAGGACAATATGAGAACCAGAAAAGTCCTTGACTTAGTGTAAGCACTGCTTGGCAGCAACTGAAAACATTGGTGTGTTATCACCACTATTTTCGTTGAAAATCCAAAGCACAGCATCATACAAGCCTCTATGAAGAAAATTAACTCTATCCCAGTCAAAACCAGGACAGGAGGGTGCAAAAAGGATGGAGGCAGGCTCTTTTCAGTGGTGCCCAGTGCTAGGACAAGAGGCAACAGGCATAAATGGGAACACAAGAGGTTCCATCTGAAGATCAAGAAACACTTCTTTATGTGCGGGTGACAGAGCACTGGCACGGGTTGCCATGAGAGGTTGTGGAGCTTCTTCCATCCTTGTATATATCCAAAACCCGTCTGGACATGTTTCTGGGCAAGCGGCTCTGGATGACCCTGCTTGAGCAGGGTATGGGACCAGATGGACCCAGTCCACAATTTTGTGCCTGCTTGCTGCTGACAGCAGGGAATACCATCACTGCTAGCGTGGAGCAGTCTTGCTGAGAGTGAGGATATGGTGTATTTGGACACTGCATCCTTTTCCCTGCTTTCAGCTGGCATCCTGGAGCATCCTGGGGAACAAAAAATGAAGTCTTTATTTTGGAGAAGGTCCCTGTGCTTCAGCTTGTGGCGCAAGTAGAAAAAATACTGGAGGAGGCGGTCAAAGATTCAAAAAGGGGGACATTGAGCATTGTCCCATGTACTGCAGAGGTGGGAAGCTGGCCCTGTAATTGCAGTGAGGCTAGGGTTGCCTGACCACTTAGTCTTGTGGATGTTCAGGTTTGATCTGGGAGAAGGGGCATCCCATCCACATTCAGGTGCTTGTTGGGTTCCTTCCCGTGCACAGGTTTGTGCTGCTGGGTAACAAGCAGGACCAGGGAGCAGAGCCAGCTGAAAAATAGTTTTGCTTTCCTCCCATTGAATTAATTTTCCGAGGCATCAGTCTTCAGGTCTGGTTCAAAACAGTCTGTGCAGAGGCTGATGCCAGCACAGGGCAGAGGAAAGGAGGAGCAGAAGCATGGAGAGTGTACAGCCATGCTTTCTGGTGGCAGCTGGATTTCTTCTGGATTAAAGAAATGGTGTAGCCTTGGAAAATGCTGTGAGGCAGATCTTTTAGCATGCAGGGTGTGTGTCCACTCAGGGTGAGTGATAGAGGCAGTCATGCAGCAGATGATGTGATGCAGTGGGCTGCGGTGTCTGGCTGGGAGATGTTGCTGCAGAGGTTGCTGCTCTGGCAGATCCTCCTTGCCCCAGCTAAGAGCTGGGCTGGGACCTGCATGCCAGCTGCCGCCAGTGGATCCCAATGCTCTGGAAGAGAGCAAGCTCTTTGCTAATGTGCCTTTCCTGATTCTGCAGGCTCTTTTATTTCATCATTTCTTGCAGCTATCCTAATCATTTTTTGGCCTGGTGGTTGGCAGAGGAGAAGTTTGATCTTATTTTTTGCTGCTTGTGTCCCTGTAAAGCTGAGTGGATGCTCCCAGGGCTATGCTAGCTGCTGCTTTGAGCCAAAGTTCAGCACTGCAGCACTGGAAGTACAAAGAAACCGGGTCCCTAGGAAGAGCAGCAAATCGCGCTGTGTGATGCACTGGTGAGCCTAGGGTACAGAAGGCAGCATGTTGTTTGTGCCAGCTGGATAATGAAGTGCTAACGTCAATTCACGTACAGGCTTGCCAGAGCAGAACGTGTGTGGATTGAGCAAAGCGGTGTTACTGCACTGACCTCCTGATAAGATGCTTTGGGAGGTCAGGTTTAGCAGCACGGTGACCTTGACAGCTGAGGAGCGATGTGGCTGAGCTGCCACAGTGGCGTGTGCTGCCCTGGGAGAGCTGAGGGGCTGGATCCCATGGAGCCCTGCCCAGGCACATAAGGTTGTGTCTGGCAGCCACTCTGCTGCACTTACCAGCACCCCACTTGTGCAGGCCATGACTCTGGACACCGCTACCTTGGGAGAAGCTGTGACGGGTGCTTCAGGGTGCACCAAAGCTGCTAGCGGCACTTGGTGACCAGGCTGCTGCCAGGACCTGCAGCTCCACACTGCAGGCAGGAATGGGCACAAGCTGGAAGGAGAACCTGGCTGCTGTGCAGCCTGGTGAAAGTGCTGATGGGGGGCTCTGCACACCAAAAATTGTACTTTCACTGTTGTCTTTTATTAACCTGAGCAGTCTGTGCTGCTCTGGCAGGTGTCCATTGCTCTAAATTCACTCTGCAAGCAGTGCCCCTAAGTCCAGTCGGCAGTGGGGCTGTATGTGACAGACTGGCACCAGCTGGCTGTTGTATTTCACAGGAGGGTGCAGTCTGGGGCTAAGGGTGATTTGCCTAAGCCAGAAAATGGGGATATGCCTGTGGGCAGCAGCGAGTGGGCTGCTGGTTCCATCTACACAAGAGATTCTGTCTGAATGTCGGGAAGTACTTTGCTGTGTGGGTGATGGAGCGCTGGATCCAGCTGTCCCGACAGCTTGTGGAGTCTCCCTCCTTGGAGATCTTCAAAAGCCACCTGGACGTGGTCCTGGGCACACTGCTCTGGGTGATCCCTGCTTGAGCACAGGGGTTGGACTGGATGGACCTCGAGGTCCCTTCCAACCTGAGCCATGCTGCGGTGACTGAGAGGCCATCTCTGCCACGAGCGGCTCAGCGCAGAGCAGTCGGCGAGCATCCTGCTTTGCAGGCAGAAGAGGAGAGGCTGCAGTCTCTCCCTGCTCATCCAACTACCTGCTGGAGCCCAGGCCTCTGCTGCCTCTGAGCAGTGTGCAGCAGGTCATGCAGCCTGGGGATGTGCCAAGGGAAAGCACCTGTCCGCGCTCCAGCTAACAGGCAGTGATGTTGTCAGCTCTCCAGGATGTTCAAGGGCAAGGTCCTGGGGGCAGATGCTAACATAGGCATGTGTGGCCCAATGCAGCTGTGCAGTGAGCTGGTGGGAGGTGTATGCATAGGTGTGGGACATGGGATCAGCAGGAACCTCAGGCTTGCTTAAAGCACCGAAGTGACTATAGTGCCCTGCAGGGTGACACATGGCCATGGTTTTCCTCCTCTGGGGTATGAGAAGAGTTCCTGCGCACCATTTTTCAAGCTATACACTTCCCCTTTTGGCAGAACCCAATTCCATGGTGTTCTGCTCAGCTGTCAACAATCTCCTGGTTGTCCCATGTTGTCAAGAGGAGCTGCAGCAAATGTTTTGGCAGATGTGGACAGTCACTGTGCTGACTAGGGACTTTTGGTAAGGGCTTCTTCCAGTTTGGTACTCTGCAGTGCTGTTTTTAGTGGCTAAGAAGGGGCAAGTTCCTGCCAGACCCTTTCCCAGTGCTGGACCTCAAGGCAGTTGCCCTGGGGTGTGGATTCTCTAATGTCTGTGATGGGGTGAATTCATGCTGCAGCACCTCCTGCACTGGGAGCACAAGCATGGTCTCACTTCTCCATGTGCTGCCTGTTTTCACAAAACCAAGCACTTCTGAGGTGTTGACCCTTCTGTCAAATGTGGCTGAAATGGCAAATGAGCCCCAAAATTGTCTGGGGCAGGACAAACAGGCAGAGGCAGTATGATTAGACAAGTTTTATTTCTAGAAGATGCCTCCCAAGGAGCATAAAGGGAACAAATATTACAGTATGCTCAAATATTGTATTTTAATT
Organism: Anseranas semipalmata; assembly: GCA_013399115.1. Classification (NCBI taxonomy): domain Eukaryota; kingdom Metazoa; phylum Chordata; class Aves; order Anseriformes; family Anseranatidae; genus Anseranas; species Anseranas semipalmata. The sequence goes on from VXAA01007021.1 coordinate 69,114, forward strand.
AGTAGGGGGTCTTGAAAGCAGTTCGAACCCTTGTTTTTCAGCCTCTTCTGTAGCAGTATCTCAATATTCAGGGTACAATGAGAGTGCTGTGGGCAGGCAATGGAATACAAAGCATTATCCAGAGTAAAACACAAAACCATAGATTCTAACAGCAACTTAAGAAAAATTATCAACAATAGTTACCTGAAGCGAAACTCATAATAGGGCAAAGTGATGAGCAGCAGTAGAAGTAGGAAATCTTATTTTTTTTGTGGCCACATGCAAAACAGCATCAATATTAATGTAAGAAAGTAAAATGGACAATAAAAAAGAAACAGTGTTCCAGATCCAGGAAAACTGGAACAGGGCTGCAGATGTATGCAAGAAAAATGCTGAGTGCCCTATTTTTTTAAAAAACAAACAAACAAAAACCTACTGTTGTTACTACTCAGGTTGGAGAGGGCTCTCATGACAANATAGTTACCTGAAGCGAAACTCATAATAGGGCAAAGTGATGAGCAGCAGTAGAAGTAGGAAATCTTATTTTTTTTGTGGCCACATGCAAAACAGCATCAATATTAATGTAAGAAAGTAAAATGGACAATAAAAAAGAAACAGTGTTCCAGATCCAGGAAAACTGGAACAGGGCTGCAGATGTATGCAAGAAAAATGCTGAGTGCCCTATTTTTTTAAAAAACAAACAAACAAAAACCTACTGTTGTTACTACTCAGGTTGGAGAGGGCTCTCATGACAAACTAATGTGCTAAAATATACAGAATATTTCAACTACAGAAATTAAAAAATAAAACCACAAAGACCCAAGTGCACTCGCAAGGTGTATTCCAGTATTTCACAATGTGTTTCTTGTGCCCCAAACACAGCTCACATGCCAAACCCTCTCCATCTGGGAACAGAAAGCATGGGTTACAGCTGCTCTCCAGCATTTCCAGAGTAGTTCATTATATTGTCAAAGTGGCACTACTTCTTCTTGAGAGCTCTCTTTCCTTCCCCCTTCTTTGTTTTTTCCTTCCCACGGAGCTTTTTCAACTGCCTCATCTCCTTTTTAAAGTCTTGATGCTCATCTCTGTAGAGTCCAAAGTAGCGGAGTTTCTTCATGAGGGCATAGTAGATGTTGTGAGGAGGATACCAGCTGTAGACCTCCTCCTTTTTGGCTAAAGGCTGCTCACTGAATAACTTTACTACTTTCATAGACTTTGTGTCAGTTGGCCTGACAACCTCTCCAAATATCTGAGCACTCAGGCCATTCAAAAGGCATACATATCTTACTTGGCACTAACCTACAGGATGATGTGTGGGCTGTGCTCTGGAGGGCATGGCCTTCCCTTGAGTTTGGGTCCAAAAAAGGCATGTGCTTATAGATCTCAAGTCCCTCTCTCCCTCTGTTGCCCTGCTGCAGGCCCAGCTGGGGCTCCCAGGGCTCCCTAACTCAGGGGCAAAGTGGCTCTCCATTCTCTGAGGCACACCTGGGCCACTCCGTCAGTCCTCAGCAGAGGGATTTTCTATATGTTGGACCTTTTCCATTACGTTTTTTTTGCACCTGCCAGAGACTCCTTTTCAGACTGATGCTTCGGGACCAAATCCTGGCTGGGGCTGTCACACCTATGGTTCTGTCAAGTGGTCTTTCAACACCCACCTGCAGAGATCTCCAGTGTGGAGGACAGGCAGCTGTCACCTGAGGAGTTCCCAATGGGGTGGTATGGCTGCCAGCTGGCATGGAAATCCCCAGAACCACTTGGTGATTGTCAGCTAAAGGACCAGCCTGGGCTTCAGATGAGAGGTTTCTCGGCTCCTCCAGGAATACCCTTCGACCTTAATTACTTCAGTGACAGCAAGAACATAGAAATGGACATCCTTGACAACCTCCCAAGATCTTTAATAATCCTAGAACAATTGAAAACAGGGGTGGAGGAAGGTGTTGCAAGCCTCCACTGAAGAATCAGAGCAGAGTTGCTGCCTGATTGTGCTGCTGCAGACATGCTGGAGCCCCTGCTCATGCCAGCTGTGCCCACGGCCCATGGGCACTAGGAACTGGGAGAAGCTAGGGTACCAAGGAAGCTGGGAGAGTTGGAGGCATTGTTTAAGGTCCTGCCAGAGGAGAAAAGTACCTGTACAAGGGAAGGAGGTTCTTGCTAGAGGAAACGTAAGTGGCACTTCATCTGGGTCTTCTTGTGGTTTTCTGCAGGGCAATGCAGGTGCTTCTTGGCCTGCAGTGCTGTGAGGTTTGCTGCTGGCACTTTGTACTCTTGAAAGTGGTGTTCCCAGTGGGTTTGCCTGTCTAGTGTTCATTTGCCTTAATGATGCAGACACTGGAGCCACTGAGCCATCCAACTGTTGTTGATGGGGCTGTTTGTTCAGCTGCATTGGAGCTGAGCACAGGGACAGTGCCTTTCTGCTTTGACACCTGCCAGCGATCACCGGGTAATTCACAGCTTCCCTGCAAGCTGTAAGAATTGACAGCTGCTTGCAGGACTGCCCTGAATGCTGCTTGTTGCACAGGCCAGGGAAAGTGATGCAGGCTCGTGGATGAACATGAGGCAAGACAGCTTAGCAGGGTGCTCTGTAGAGCATAGCTGGTCACGAGCTGGTGCCTAACACTAGTACGCAGCCTGCAAAGGGGTGTCTGTGTGCACAGGAAAGCAAAAGGGGGAGAAAAGAGCTGGAGTTGTCCTCTTACCTTAACACTAAGTAAGTTGCTCTTGATGGGCAGTCTGAAAGGAGCAGGCAGCAGAGGGTACAGTGAGAGCAGGGCAGCTGGCTGGGCAGCAAGCCAGGCTGGCTGTGCGTGAAGGGGAGTCTGTACTGCAACGAGAAGGGATGTGCCTGGGGTTTACCACCAAAATAACTGGTGATGCATCCTTATCCTAACGTGAGCTTTTGATCACAGGAGCTTCACCCTGCAAATGGACTTGCGTGGCCAACCTGTTGGATTTGCTGAGGTCACTAGCACATCAGTCCTCTGAATAGAGTTGATTTTGCTCCCTGTTAATTCCCTTTCCAGTTTCCCCTAGAGGAAGTGGAGGGATGGAGCTGCGGGTACCTGGTGTGCCAGTTGTTGAGCTGCTGGTGCCAGACATGCAAATCTGCCTGCTCCTGTTGCATTTGTGCTGCTGATTGCAAGGAAGATGTACCTGAAAGGGTGAGCGATTTGAGGGAGGAGTTTGTAGCACGAAGTTGTAGCCTGGTTGGTGAGTACACCTGAATCTCCTCTGTAATTGCCAAGCCAGCTGCTCTCCAATCCAGAGCTGCAGCAGCAGGACACTGCTGAAGATGTTTTCTCATTTTACAGCTGCCTCTTAGCAACTGTGTTTACAAGACAGCAGTAAATGGGCAGTAAACATCCTTAAAGTCAGATATCTAGAAGCCTTTAAGAGCCTTAACTACCGGTTACGTCTAAATGCTGTCCTTCTGTACTAGGAAGCAGCTTTGAAATCTGCGTCTGGTGTTGTGATCTGCAGAATCTTTCTTTCTCATGGCTGACATGATCCCTGGACAGTCGTGCATCCTGGAGAGAAGGGATTTCTGTTGCTTTCCTTGTTGAGGGTCATCTTACAGAATTAGAAGGGGCTTCAAGACATCATGTCAGGGGTTTGGGAGATCTGGACAAAACTCTCTTGAAATCTGTAGTAGCTCTTCACATTCCTCTTCACATGTCAGTGTGCTGTGCCAGTGTGAAGTGTCATTGTATTGAGGGGGTCCAGTGGTGCTTCAGGGGAAGGAGGTTTGCAACACCCCTAAAATGAAGTACTTGCTGTATCCAACTAGTCATCTTTGCTCCACCTGATTTCACTCTCTTCTGGAAATCACCCTGGCTAGTTAATCCCTCTAAAGAGAGGATTTAAGGGCTCTCATCCATGATTGCCTGCGTGGCTGCTCCACCTGCTCCCCCTGCACCATGAGTCACTGCCTGGGATAAATGCTGCTCCTGGCTCCATGCGTCTCTGGCCACAGCAATGTGGAGCATCCTGGGGAGCTGGCAGCAGTAGAGAGGAGGGCAGGGGCTGCCTGCCCCTCCTTGTCTGTGTCCCGCCCCAGTCCCTGCTGTTAGGTGGGGATGGAGGTCGAGACAGGAGCGCTGTGGAGGGCTGAGCATGTTTCTGTCCTGGGAGCCTCCTCCTGCTCTGGAGCATGCTGAAGTCAGTGGGGTGGCACTGATGTTCCTGGCTGTGGCTGCCCACCCTCCCTTGTCATCAGCTATCTCCCTCCAGTCCCAGCTGCCTCCGTCTTGTGTGTGACCCACATTTTTGTTTGGCTTATCCTTATCAGATGGCCTAAATGACTCCTGGGTGCTCTTATAGTAGGGTTTGCTGAAACCTGCAGGGCGTACTCACCCCATGTCAGAGCAGCGTTCGTATCAGTGGAGAAACATTGTGGTGCCCATCACACAGGTGAGGGGGGGGTCACCCTGCTCATGCCCTGTCGGTCTGTTGAGAGCTGGAGCCCTTGGTGATGGGCACTGCACAGCTGTCCTCAACAAGCACCTTTATCCTGGACCTTTGTCCTGGCAGTGATGGGACAGGGCTGGCACCAGCTGGGAGAGGAGACAGAGCCACTGGAGAGGTGAGAAGACTTGGCCTGCAGTCAAGAAACAGGAATAGAAAGTGCTTTCCTCATGCTGGGGATGCACAAGCTCTCCTGGCTTCATGGAAGCACTGGGAAGCCCTGGTGCAAGGATCTGTCACCGTTAATTAGTTTGGGGTCTAACAATAGCGTCCTTGTGAGATAGACATGTGCATGTGTGGCATGGCTGGAATTTGAATTGCCTTTGCTCTGAGCAGCCCTCAGCGTTGGCCACAAGCGTGCTGCCTGGGGCAGGGCAGAGGGAGCTTACTCAGCGAACCACGGCCCCACCGTGGGCTTGGGGGGAAATTCTTGACCTGGAGAGGGGCACCCTCGCTGCGCTTCGTGGAGGAGGTTGGGCGTGGGGCAGCTGATGAAAGGGCCGTAAGCCGGATACGCGCGGTGCCGATGCCGGACGGTGGCTGTGCTGGAGGCTGACGGCGGCTGGGGCCCGGCTGAAGGGCTGCTGCCCCCGGAGGGGCCGCGGCACTGACGGGGAACCCCGCAGCGGGCGCCCGGGGACGTGAGGCCTTCGGTGGGGGGCGCGGCGCAGGG
>VXAA01007021.1:74383-128443 GCA_013399115.1 Anseranas semipalmata
GAGCAGGTGAGTCTGCGCCCGTGCCGTGGACCCCACCGCTCCCCGGGCCTCACCGCGGCTCGGCCAGCGCATGCTGCTGGGAAGCTCCGGTGCCTCGGAGCGGGCCCCTGGGGGCACAGGGCAGCTCAGCCCGCGGCCAACCCGCTCCCCGCGGCTACCGAGGCACCTCCGGGACTTTCCTTTCTCTTTTTCCAGAGCGAGTTTAAAGGAGCGGGGTGGGGGGAGCAGAGCACCGGGCGTGGGCAGTCCGGCCGGGGGAGCGGGCAACGCACGGCAGCCGCCGCCAGCAGCTCTTACGAAAGCTGCAAGGGGAGGCTTTTATCAATTAAGCCCTGATGGGCTCAAGGGAAGGAGGCTGAGCTGATTCTAGTCACAAGAGCCTGCCTTACTCTGTCCTGCAGCCCTCTGAGTGACGAGGCTGAGCTGGTCAGGGGCTGGGGGAGAGCTGTATAGGAGAGCAAGGGTGAGGAGGAGCAGCCTGGGGAGACGAGCAGTTCAGCAGGTCCGCAAGCCTGGGCTGATCCTGAGCTGAGGACAGGGCTGAACTGGGTGATTCCCAGCTGCTGCCGCTCCTGGGACCTGCTTGGTGGTCCGTGGAGACCAATGTCTCTAAGACTGTCCATGGTTTTAATTTAGAGGAGGACTGTGGACATTTTGGAAGGCTGCAAGAAAAAAGTAGATACCAAGGGGGGAAGGAAACAGAGTTTGTGCTTGTACATAAAACTCCTGGGCTGCTCTGTCCCACCCCTCCTTATGTCCACACAAGTAATTTGCCTCTGATACTGCTTGCACAATTCTGTCTCAAATTGTTTTGCTGAAGGACAGCAGCATTTTCAGCCTAGTCTCTGCTTTGCAGAAAAGGTCCCCCTTCCCCTGCCCTTTCCTTTCCAGCATCCACAGGGCCTCATTCTTCCATTTCTCTGACAAGTTCAGCAATTTCAGTGTAGAAACGGTACTGAGGAGAGAGCACACTCGGGGCCTGGAGGATCCTGCCTCAGCTTCAGTTGCAAATGCATCTTGTTTTTCTAAAGAAAAGAATCACTCCATAGGGGAAACTGAAGTGGAGGCTATGTAAAACCTGCATGCAAAGTGTAGGTAAGGGTGTGGGATAGACAAATAGTAGAAAGGCAGCACTGAGTGTTGTGAACAGATTGCAGTTATCACGCAAGGTCAGTCACAGCGTGACACGAACCTGCAAGGGGCTAAACAGATGCCAGCTGGAGCTGAAGTGTTCGAAGCAGACCCACCTGCATGTGGATGATTATAAATCACAAGGTGAGTGTTAGAGTGTTCCTGTCCCCAAACAAAGGAATGTAAAACCAAGCTGGATCTGAGCAGTGAGGCTGAGAGATACACTGGGGTAGAAAACTGGGATGTCAGTTCATCACGAAACGGGCCTTCCAGTATCGAGAAGATCAGGCAATAATGAGAACCCTGGCAGGGTCCTGCAGCTCGCTCATCCCACATCCTTCCACTGTGTTTAGCTGGAGCTGGGGCTTAGTTGCTGAGGGCACACAGAGTTTATTTGCTTGTCCCTTTCCCGTCAAGTCTCTGCTGAGGTGCTCTGCAGGAACATTGCTACCTGTGCCAGACGTGGAGGTTGTGTATGGTGGTGAGATGCAGTTGTGTTTCCAGTGTCTCTGCCTTGCTGGTTTGTCAGGCAATGTACTCCTTGCTCCGTAAATCCCTCAGCAGATGATGCTGATGCTCGCTCTTGCTATACTGTTATTATTTTCTCTTTAAGTTACTAACCCCCTGATCATATGGTGTGGTGCAATCTGTAGTTCTTGCCATTTCAGAGGGTCCCAAAACAACGTGTAAGCTTGTTGCCTTCAGCAACTGGAGGTCCTCTCACAACCAAAGCACCTTTCAACACCTATTGGCAAAGCTTTCAGGAGCATGCTCAGTGTCATTAGGCTGCACCCAAATGCATCTACGCCTGGGAAGTGGCTTGGCAGTTACCTGGAGATCATGGTGTATAAATGGGGAAGCCCCTATGAGACAAGTGTAGGAGGCAGAAGCTGTGATTCTTCTGCCACCTCCTTGCTTCTTCTGTATGTAGAAACCTGCTGCTTGTCTGCCTTATGAGCACTGAAGCTGTTTTTCTTCTGGTAGGAACTGGAAGGTTGGGAGCTTTGTTCAGCTGGAGTTTAACACATCAGGGCTTCTGTGCCCTGAAAGAAAACACTTCAGGGTCATTCCTACTGTTAGGTCTTACATAATCCCTCTTCTCAAAAGGCAGATTTTGCAATGAAGACTTCATATAAAGTAGTAGCTTGTCTTTACATAAAGTAAGGCCATGGGATTTTGGCTTGGAGCAGAGTTTCTGAGGCAACATTCAACTTGGAGCATAGATGGCAACTGCTTTGACTCCTGCCCCATTTGGTCTTTACTGTGAGTGATTAAGACTAGAGATGTAAACCTCTGGCCACCAAACACGAAGCGTCACTGTGGCCATTTAACATGTGGTTGGCCAGTGCTGTTTTCCTACCCTGTCCTCAGTGACATTAACAGCACAGGTAATTCTGACCTGTCTTTGCTTTAATGGGATGAGTGGTTGAGTTTAGAAAAAGTTCATGTACTGTGAGACAGTTCCTTACTGCTGTAAGTTTATCGAAGGTGCTGGAATTACAATGGGCGTAAATGGCCCTTGATGTCCAGGGAGAGGTGCACTGCATGAACTGTGTCTTCATCAGCCTCGTCCTTGACAGGTCAGTTTCTGCTGAGGTTTCTCTGCTGGGGTGAGAGCTGCTGCTCTCTCTGCTCAGGGTGAAAGAAGGCACCAGTAGTATCCACCGGTGAGGTCAGCTCAGGGCACAGGCTGGCCAGGGGGCTGGAGAGGTGGCTGCATTCCCCTCGTGGTGCACAAAGCCACTGTAGTCACAAGGCTGCCATTTTAGGAGTCTGTGCCCCCCACCGCTAGTCTCTCAGGGCCGCCCTAGGGAGGATGGAGTGATGTTAGGGGAATGTGAAGATCCAGTGCAGCGGGCAGTGCTGACGAGGTGCAGCGAGCCATGCTACCAAGCTGTGCAGCTTCTGACCAAAGGATGTTCTGGGGCTAAAGTTTATGTAGTTTCAAAAGCTTTATTGGGCAGATTCACAGACGAAAACATGCATTAAGAGCTATTCAATACAAACCATCATCAGTTACCCAGTAGGTCCCCAAGTGAAAAAAAAACACTGGAGTTTGGAAAGGCATTCCTTGGAGGTAGCAAGCATTCTGCAATGCTCTGCATTTTCTGGAGCATTCTCAGGTAAGGATGTAGATCCAGCATGTCCACTAGATGCAATCAGTCTGACCTGGCCTGGCTGTTTCCTTGCAGATTGCTCAGAAATAGAGAAGAGGCAGCTGGCTGTGAGGAAGGGCAGCTGTGTGGATCTCCCTGCAGGAACTGCTCTTCTGTGCTCAACTGAGCCACAGCGAGTGAGAGCCTGGAAGGCAAATGAGCCGAGCCTTTTCTGTAAGCCTGGGGGCAAGGGGGGTCCTTCTCCCCCCTCGCAGCTCAGGCTTGACATCCTGCCTTAACATGGCTCATTATGTGCCTTGGGCAAGTTACCTAACTTGTTTTTTAATGTTTTAGCTTTAGTTTTTCCATCTCTTAGCAATAGCAAAGTCTTCCTGCTTTGCAATACTGAACTAGAAATGTTTATGAGCTAACATCTGTACAGAGCTGGGATTGCCCAAGGGACTCGATCTACTTTGTTGCATTGCTAAGAAAATGCTAAGAAATTGCTAAGAAAATGTCTCGGGTGCAAATCTATTTCTCTTTCTGGGTTTCTGTGATCCTTTGGGAGCTGCTGAGTGATAGGTTGTTCCTTGGAGACTTACTGCATTCAGTGTCCCTGGCTTTAGCTGGCTGTGATGTTGTGTGCAGAGCTATTGGAAACAGCTTGCTTGCCTTGAGAAACTTCTTATAATTTGTAGTAGTTCAAATACTGCTTGTTTATATAGCATTAGATGGAGAAATGGATTTAATTGGAGTAAATGATTTATTCCCTAGCAGGTGTAGCCTGCCTTTCTGATGTGTACAGGAGAGCCAGGCAGCTTGTCAGCCAGCTGTGGGAAAGTTAAACCTCCTGTAAGTCACTGGGTTTTTAATAAGCCAGCAGTGGATTAGATATGACAGGGAGCAGCAAGAGGAAAGCTCAGAGCGGAGAGAGAGGGGAGAGCAGCGCTGGCTGCTTGAAGCAAGCTCAGCTTGGAGTATTGCTTCTGGCAGCAGTGTCCCCCAGGCTGCACTGCTGAATTAGGAGCCAAGTGTGCTTGTGCAGCCCCAGAGTCTGCCCGAGAACTCTACAGCTGACAGACACAAGTCCCTCGCTAGCCCTGCACCAACCACTGTTTGTCCCTCACCCTTGCTTGCTGTCGCAGGGCACATCTGGTGCTGTAAGGGAGTTTTTGGGAACCTCATGTCTGCTTGTTCCCAGGTGGGGGCAGTTTGGATGGAGCCTCAGAGGTGCAAGGAGGAGCTGGACATGTCCTGCACCCCATTGGCACTCAGTGTGGGGGGGTGTCAGGGTGGGGACTGAGACAAGTTGGCCAGAGACATGGGGATGCCTCGGGGGTGTTGCTGTGTGCCAAAGAGTCGGACAGACAAACCCCACCCTGACATAGCAGGGTGTGAACTCTCTCCTTCCCCTCTCTTGGAAAACTTGTCCTGGAGGCTGCTGGAGCAGGGACCATCTCCCCAGCTCCGCACAGCCCAGCTGCAGGGGTCCGGGTGAGGGATGAGTGCAGGGCAGGGAGGCAATGTCCAAAAGTGCTGTGGATACTGAACTTCTGGGAAAGCACTCGCCTGTGGTGGTGCAGAGCTGGATCTGGTTACCTTCATCTCAAACCAGGGGCTTTTAGATTATCTTACCTACTTATCTCATACAGTCTCCAGCAGGTAAATGACTGTGGTTTTAGCCCCTGCATACAGATGGGAAGGAGAGAGAGACTCCATGCCCACCGGTGCTCTCTTGCTGGCATCCTGCAAGCAGGAGCTTTGTTCTGGGTGTGAAGTAATCTTCTGCAGAAAAAAAGTGAACTAATATATTTATATTTCCAATTTAAAAAAAAAAAAAGTCTGCCACAGCCTGAGACCTGGAGCCTCAGTCCCATTTCTTTGCTGTAATACAGTCTTGAAGCCAGCATGTTGCTGGCCTGTCAGTGCAGCCAGGGTAGCAGAGATGTGTGGTTGGCCATTATGCTGATGAGCTCCTGTGAAGGTCTGGGTGGCAGAGACTGAGAAGTGGGCTGGCTGAAATGAGCCCTCTTTAATGCTGATGTATCTAAGAGGATGAATTGCCTCCAACTTTGTGTAGTGTAAGAGGGTAAGGCTTGTTTATATGTGTGAGCTGCGTACTACAATGAAACCATGTCTGAAAGTAAATTTTTCCAGCATTGAGAAACTTTCAAAGCACAGCAGTCTCTGCAAAGCCTGCTGAAATTAGTTTTCTCTAGCTTTTTTGAGGAAGAAGGCTAAGAAGCAGAAAAAACTTTTTCTTCCCCTTATCTATGAAAGACTGAGAAAATTTGCTTCGAATTTTTTGTCTTTCAATAACTTGTTTTAAGCTGCCTGGAAAGATCAGTCATTTAGCTACAGTGTTTGGGATGAGCCAGCTGCTCAGAAAAATAGCGTTTGAAATGCTTTAACTGTATTTCAGCTTTATCTGCTGGATATTTACTCTAGTTCTGCTTGGGTGGGACAGTGAAAATTGTGCAAGGGGGAACAAGTACCAGAAGCTTCTTAAGCTTACAAGGGACAGAATTTTTCCCAGGATGACCATTCTGACATAGCAGGGTCCCACAACAGGTCTGTGTCCCCTGCTGGATTCAAGTCTGCTGCCAAGATGCCTCCTGCTTGGGGACCCCCCACTGTCTCCTCCTCATCACGCTGCCCTGCCCAGCAGGGGGATGGCTTAGTCTGAGGTGGCATATCTGCAAAGGTGCTGGAGTGAATTCAGCAGTCTGAGGGCTCGAGCTCTCCTCCGCATTGTGCAGACTGGGAAATGAAGCACAGAGAGGTTATGGGGAACGTACCTGCTGCCCAGTATTAGGCCGTGAGTTAGCTGGATGGTGTCCCAGAGCCTCCCATAAATGATGGAGGGAGAGAAAGAAATATATCCAGAAGGCAATCCGGGACAGAAAAGGTCCCTAATTGGATGTAGCTGAACTGGGAGGGCTGGGAAATATGTATATTTTGGCATGCCTCAGCCCAGGGGAATCTTTGTCCTTCCTTTCATGGTGGATCAAAGGCTAATTAGAGTTGCTCTGGAGCCATCCCCTTGGGGAGGCACATGCATCCTGCACTGGAGGCAGGATTAGGAATCATGAATCAAATTCAACCTGTCACTGCTGTATTATGCAGGTTTTGAAATTCAGTCAGCTGCTGTGCTGCGTGCTCATGTGCTTACCACTGCTGTGCTCCGTGCAGATGGGAAAGGCTGGAGGCAGCTTTTCTGTATCCTCTCAACAGATCTTTGGCCATTCTTTTTCCTTTAGCTAACACCTGCAAATGTGGAGAGTGGAAGAGTGATCCCTTTAGGAAGGGGATAGGATGAATGATTTCTTCGTAACAGAAAGAATGACGTATTGTTTTTGCTTGAGATCTTGAAGAGCTTGGAAAGCTCAGCAGAGCCTGAGCACTACTGAACAGGGTAGGGCAAGAGTGGGAAGGTGTAATGGTGGAGTGAGAGGGGGACACAACAGCAAGCGAGGCTGTTTGATATACCTCATCTTTGACCAGGTCCAATGGGCTGCTCATCGGTGTGAGCCCTTGAAGTAAAAGCAAAGCCACCTCTCCATGGCTTTCCCTGCATGCTGATGCTTCTTGTGTAGGGCCAGTGCCTCTGCTGAGCCCATGGGCTGCATCACCAGGCTGCGCTGCTTCAGCCTGGGGATCATGCACTGCCAGGAGCCAGGGTCAGTCTTAAAGTAAAGACTGATTTACTTTGTTTTGATTCTTGAGTTATTTCCGTCAGGTGTCTCTCAGCTGCATTCTCTCCTCTAAAATGGCTGCTGTGAGAAGAGCAGACCAAGGTCCTGAGCCTCAGGGGTGTTCAGGGCCCAGACTTGTCTCTTGTGTGGTCTTGTTCTCTAAAAGTGGGGTGTCTATTTCAAGCAGGTCTCCCTGCTGGTTTCAGTAGTCACTGGAGGACGACCAGCACTTCCAGAAGCAGAACTGCTGCGGGTTCCCTTCTGCAGGGCCATGTCCGGCCTTGCCCAGGCACCAGGTGCAGGTGGGTGCTGCCCCCACAGCTCTGGGCCGTGGAGGTGAGGCTGTGCCCGTGGCCGTGTGCTGGCCTGCCGGTACCTTTCACAAGCACCCCTTGAGCCCTGTGGGGTTGAGAGCCGTGTCTCTGTGCTCTGGTTTCTAGAGAGATGATCAGACCTCTTAATGCCTGACACGCACAGCCCTCTCTCTTCTGGTGGTAGCTTCAAAACTCCTGGGAGCCCCAATGCACAGGCTCCCAAATGCACCTTCTCTTATTTCAGATGTGGTGTATCACTCTGTTTCAGGATAGCTGCTGCAGTTGTCTTTTGTGCACTACTTCGGAGTGAATCCTCTGCTCTATCTTAACACACCCATCCTCAGTGTCAGAGCTGTGCCCCCCTTTGCCCGGGACCAGCACTGAGCTCGTGAGAGTGCTCATCTGTTATGAGTCCAGGTAAGGCAGGTCCACCCAGCCTCAGCCATGAGCTGGATCTGGTGGTCCTGGTCCTGGCACTGGTGTACATCAGGGACTCATCTGGCTGAAGACCAACCCTGGAAAAATGTTTTTCAGCTGGAGAAATGCCTGATTAAAGCAATCAGACTGTATCAAAGCAGGCACATGGTGGTGGCTAGCATGCCTCTTGCGTGTCAGGGCAAGGGGTGGCTGGGCTATCAGACACACAGGATGTGTTTAGCTGAGGCAGTACATGGTCCTTATGCTTCGGGGATACCAGGCCAGACTTTGTGTTGTGCTTGGGGTCATGATGAGAGGGAGAGATACATGTGAAGTGGGAGATGGCTGTCTGATGCAGCTCTTCCTAGCAAGCCAGTAGCACTTGGCCCGGTTTTGCAAGTACTGTGTGGGTTAAGAGCCAGTCCCTGCCTGAAGGGCTTAGAAGAACCGTGAGGGGAAGGAGGATGAGAGGGGAAGGAGCTTGGCCAAGGAGATGTGGGCAGGGGCTACAGCCCCGGTGTCCTGAGTTAGCTCCTTACTCACTGGGCTGTGCCAATTCTGTAGGATTTTTTTTTGCTGTGAGGAGCATGAATAATCTCATGGAGGAGAACAGTCACAGTGGTGCCTAGTTTCTGCCCACCCACAGGTTTCAAAGGCCTTAACATCTTTAATTCAGTTTATCACGGTCAGTGTTTTCCTAGGAATGGCCTCAGAAAAGCAGGGTTTCGTGGTCTGTCCAGGCTGTCCCTGTCGGCAGTCAGCACCATTGTCAGACCCACTAGACCTTTATTCTATCACTTGCTGCTAGTCTGTAGATACAGCAGTCAGCAGGAGGTGGGTCCCCATTAGCTGTCTGCTTCATCCAGATCATTTCCTCGTCTCTGAGGGACAAAGGTGTTGTTGGAGCAGGGGTCTCAGGTCCACTGGGTCCTTTCCAAAACGGTGGCTTGGGCACTTCTATGACTGAGACATTTGCTGATGGTTTTCCCCAAGTAAAATCAAGTTATTCCCCACCTGGCTCCCAGAGTTCAGAGCCCAATTAATACCCTCTAAACATCCCCAAAATGAAGCACTTTCAAGGTGTTTGGTGGTGTTCCTGTTCAGTGTTTCTAATGGGTGTTTAATAATATATATTAAGGGCTGGCAGAAATAGACTGGTGTCCAGTGGTTTGAAAGGAGGTAGACCAGGTTTGGGAGGAAAACTACTCACTGGGTGCAGTGAGAACTTATGTGTGAGCATTTCCATTGCTCAGAAACAGGTAGCAAAGAGCTTGTACCACTCCAGCAGCTTACTGAACATACAAAGCACTGATAGTGCCAGGTATTACTGCTGTAGTGAGCTGCCGAAGCACCCACAGCTCAGCACATGGCTGTCTCCAGCCTGGTGTGTATTTGTGGACAGGAGGTAGCAAATGCTTGGAGAGAAAAAGCAAGATGTGCAGGAAGGGGCCTGCGGGGCAGGAAATTATGTTCTGCCTGACAATGGACAACAGTGATTCTTCTAAATGGGGTTTACCTTACTTACCAGAATGTTGAGCAAAACCAGTAAAGTGCTGTTACTGCTTTTTGGCATTTGAGGAGAGATGGATACAGAGGCTCATTCAATATGTGGGGAGCTGACAGCACTGTGTGGAAGACAGCCCGAGCCTTTATTCTAGCATAGGACTCTGGCTGTCTGCACTGAGAACAATCCTTGAGCTAAAAATAATCTCTTGGTTTCTGGGAGCCGCACTGAGTGGTTGAGATTTGCTTGTGGATACCCCAAAGATTAAGGGCCTAGCTTTCACCTGCTGTGGAGCGTGTCTGGGTTTGCAAGGAGCCCTTTGTGCACTGACAGTACAGCCCCCACCTCCCTTTCAGGCCCTTCCATGGCCTCCAGCCCTCATCTCTGCCTGTAACAAGAGGCAAGCTACTGTAATTGCTCTCAGCCACGCTTGGAAGCAGATGACGCCTCTGAAACATTTAAGCAGTAAGGTCACAGTATCTTTTCTCCATACTAATGCATTTTTCTTGATGAAGCGGGTGGGCTGGGGATGTTCTAGCCAGCTCAAATGCTTGACAGTTCCCACACGCTGAGCTTCCTTTTAAACACCCACATGCCCTGCTTTGTTTTTTCGGTTTGTATATTGTCAATTAAATATCAGGGGGGAAAAATTGTTTTATATATGCTAGTGAAATAAGTGCCTTATGACATCAATTAGGGGTCTTGTACCATGAGTCTTCAGAACTAAAATAAAATTCTTAGCAAAGGGAGCAGAGATAGATAGTAATTGTGTGGGATTAGGCTTGTGACTGCTGAGTTGTTATGACTTTTTTCTTCTCTCTTCTGCACCTTTTTGTTTCAAAGAAATCCGTGTACCTTGTCAATCATCATCCATTTTGCAAGGTGAGTTAATTCAAAGTCTTTGCTGCTGACTGTCCTGGAGCATGTGTTTTCCTTTGTTCTTGTCTTGTTTTTCTTCCTTCAGAATACTCACAAATTTCCCACCAGGCAGGCAGTGGTTTGGTAATTTGTATGCATGGAAGTGTTACTGGGAAGACCTCCACACAGGGACCTTTGCAGATGGTTGGGTAAAACTATCCCAAAACTTGGTGCAAAAAAAGCCAAGTTCTCATTGAAATAATGGGGTGCTTGAATCCTTAATCTTTCTGGAGGCCAAACTGCATCTTAGCTGCCTAAAGGTCTTTACGTATTCTGGCCTGACAAGTCTTTATCAGTTCTGTGAAAAACATTTCAAGTGGGACTTGGTTCAGTATGTGTAGACATGCATGAGCTGGAGGTCAGTGCTCCTTGGAGGAGGGGACCATCCTGTCCTCTCCTCTGTAGACTTTGTCTTTGCAGGGAGGGGAGCAAGTAGGCTGCTGGAGGAACCAGTCCCTTTCTGCTTATCTTCAAAAATGTTGTTTGCTAAAGCTTAAAGTTAAGGAGTATTATTCTCTTCCTTAAAAGCCTTGAGAAATCCTAATTTTTAAGGCCAGAAGAGCTTAAGAGCTTGTCTCATAGAATCATAGAATAGTAGAATCATAGAATGGCCTGGGTTGAAAAGGACCTTAAAGATCATCTAGTTTCAACCCCCCTGTTCTGGGCAGGGTTGCCAACCACTAGAGCAGGCTGCCCAGCGCCACATCCAGCCTGGCCTTGAATGCCTCCAGGGATGGGGCATCCGCAACCTCTCTGGGCAACCCATTTGAGTGCCTTACCACCCTCTGAGTGAAAAACTTCCTCCTAATATCTAACCTAAATCTCCCCTGTCTTAGTTTGAAACCATTCCCCCTTGTCCTATCACTATCAACAAGTGTAAACAGGCGTTCCCCCTCCTGTTTATACGCTCCCTTCAAGTACTGGAAGGCCGCAATGAGGTCTCCCCGGAGCCTTCTCTTCTCCAAGCTAAACAATCCCAGTTCCCTCAACCTTTCTTCGTAGGAGAGGTGTTCCAACCCTCTGATCATCTTAGCGGCCCTCCTCTGCACCCGTTCCAAGAGCTCCACATCCTTCTTGTGCTGGGGGCCCCAGGCCTGCACGCAGTATTCCAGGTGGGGTCTCACCAGAGCAGAGTAGAGGGGGACAATCACCTCCCTCTCCCTGCTGGCCACCCCTTTTTTAATGCAGCCCAGGACATAGTTGGCCTTCTGGGCCACAAGCGCTCACTGCCGGCTCACGTCCAGCTTCTTGTCCAGCTTCTCGTCTCACCCTTGTATATAGCGTCAGCCATAGACCTTCACCTGAAAACTTTGTGCTTTTTGGTTAGGTTGCTTTCTGAACAACTTGTATCTAGTTTTAAAGCTGTTAGAGATCAAGACTGTATCCAGATCAGGTTTTCTAACACTTAGGTCCTCCCTAAGTGTCCACGTGTCTAGAAGAGGGATTTGAAGCCTGGGGTTTACATCCTTGTAGCAGGGCCTGGGCCTGGTTGGATACTTGGGGCAGGATCACAGAATCACAGAATCATTTAGGTTGGAAGAGACCTCCAAGATCACCTAGTCCAACCTATGACCTAACATTAACAAGCCCTCCACTAAACCATATCACTAAGCTCTACATCTAAATGTCTTTTAAATACCTCCAGGGATGGTGACTCAACCACCTCCCTGGGCAGTCTGTTCCAATGCCTCACAGCCCTTTCAGTAAAGAAATTTTTCCTAATATCCAACCTAACCCTCGCCTGGCGCAACTTTAGCCCATTCCCCCTCGTCCTCTCACCGGACTTGTGGGAGAAGAGACCAATCCCCACCTCGCTACAGCCTCCTTTTAGGTACCTGTAGAGAGCGATAAGGTCGCCCCTGAGCCTCCTCTTCTCCAGGCTGAACAACCAAAAGGATGGAGCTTGCTGTGCATGGGGTCTGGGAGGGCCAGGCTGCTGGGTCCTACACCCAGAGGTGGGTGACTCAGGAGCCTAAGTGCTTCGTTGCTGTACTGCAGGGATAAACCCCCATGCCTGCCTGGTACTGCTGGGCCCTTTTCAGGCTGGGGCCAGCTGTGGCGATGGGACCTGAGCAGTGCTTTCAGCTGCGTGGCTGCCTTTGCAGGGTGTGTGTATGGGGATGGTTGCTGCCTCTCTGCTGGCCATGGCAGCTGCTGCAGCCTCGCTGAACCAGTGCCATGGCAGCATGCACAGGCAGTCCTGGTGAGCCCTGCAAGGGAGCCGGGCCCTTCCCCACAGCATGCAGATGCTTTTCCAGTGCCTGTAGATGGGGAAAGTCCAGAGGAAGACTGTGCCTCAGGTTTGCTTTTCAAAATGACTGCTAATTTCATGTTAATCTGTCAAGGAGCAAGTTCCCTGCAATGGCATTTCGTCGCATCCAAGAATTTCCTGGCTGCTTGTGAGCTGCTTGTCCGGCTGCAGTGGGCACAGCACCAATGCCTCTTGCAGCCCCGCAGAGCTGGGCGGTGCTGCACACAGAGGGAGCTCCTCACCCACTGTGGGCACAACTGAAGGCATGGGGATATGTGTGGTTTTCACAGAGGGTGGTGGAAGCTGGCGGCACCGTGTTCCCCCCCTCCATCTCCCCTGTTCCTGCAGGCAGGGCAGCCTTGAAGGGGACAAGCAGTTCCTGCAAGGCTGTGGTGGAGCCTGGCACAACAGGGCCAGGGCAGCTGGTAGCAATGTGTGTGCTTTTGTTGTCTCCTCCTGTACCCAAACCTGATCTCCTAATGTAGACTGAATTCCAGCAGGGAGAATCTGGGAGCACCAGGAATACGAGCAGATGCCCCTGTATTTTGCCCACTCAGGCAAAAGCAAAGCTTTGGATGCTCCAAACCTGGTGGGTGATGTGAGGATGCCCTGCTGCCTGTAGGTGCGGGCTTTTCCCCTGAGACAGACCTTAGTGTTGTGCATCCTTCTCCCACCCTTTGCCCCTCCCTCCCTGGCTCCTAGGAAGCCTTGAAATAAATCTTGGCATTTTGAAAGGCTGTTTTCTTCCCCAGCCTACATGTCAACACTAATCTGGGGACAAATGGACGCATTTATAAAAAGAAAATAAAGTCTTGGCTCCCACTCACTAGCATAATGCAAGGGCCCATTCCCAGCATGCTGAGGATGTTGCGGGGATTCTTTCATGGATGGACAAAGGGGCAATTGATGAACTAGGTCATGGCAGGAAGAGATGGTATGTGGGAAAAGCACTGAACAGAGGGGCCTCTGAAAAGGAAACCTTTCCCTGTGGAAGAGGCAGCCCCTCAGCAGCCTGCCTGGCCTGGAGGGGACCTGTTCGTGCCTGTGCGGGGTCATCCTGCAGGCAGGGAGGGCTCTGAGGAGGTGAGGGGAGAAAGAAACCTGCAGATGTGCTGCTGTACAGAGGAAAATCTCTTCTTTCTATTTCTTTTCTCCACTAAAGTGGAGGGAGAGGAGGTTGGAGCCTTCTGGGTGAGTGTTTTTGTCTCCAGTGGCTAGAGCAGCAGCTGGGGATGCAGTACTCACCACAGCTCTGTCGGTGAGTGACCAGTGCTCCCGTGTGAGTCTGTGGCTTGCTGCATTGATTCTTTCTCCATCCGCACAGCAAGAGAGAGCAAACCTATATCCTGGGCTTGGAGGCACCCTCAGAGTGCATCTTTGAGACTCGGAGGTCCCCTGCTGCTCAGAGTAACCCTTTGCCATTCCTTCTCCATATTTCATTGGCAGCTTGGAGTCAGTGGGACCCATCCACCCTATCAGTGTCCACTTAAGTGCTGGCCAGTTGTGCAGGATGTTAAGGAGCTCATCTGTTTCTTGCTGTCTGAGTGTAAAACACTGCTCACTTGGCCTGGACCTGCAACATGTCCTGCGTCCACCCTCCAGCTTGGTGGCTCTGAGCACAGCCTTGAGTGGAAAAAAAAAAAAAGCACCTTGCTGCATCCTGCCACCACCTCGTGCTGATGCCTTGTCCTGCTGCACCCATGTCCCAAGGCCTGCCAAAGCCATGCTGTTTTGCACGCTAGAGAGGGATCTGGATTAATTGTCCCTGTGGAAAGGCAATGCCTTGAATGACATAGCCAAAGCATGGTGGCTTTAGCAGCGCTGAGTGTGATTGACTTGTGAGGTTGGTTCTGTCCCCTGCTTCCGCATGATCCTCTCCCCTTGCACTGGTGTATGGCATGGTGCCTGGGCGCTGGCAGTGCGGGAGGGGTCTGGCAGGGCTGCATTGCAGGCAGGGCTGCATTGCAGGCAGGGCAGCATTGCAGGCAGGGCAGCATTGCAGGCAGGGCTGCCTGTCAGGAGCAGTGACTATCCCAAGACAAAAACCTCCAGGCAGGTCCCTGCAGCAGTGTCCCATCACAGGAGGTTCCTGGCTTGCCTGTCCTTGAGTCAGAGCGGGTGTAAGCAGGGGCCCCCTCTAACTTCTTTCACGCTCTCTGCCTGATCTCAGCACTCTCCACCGTTCATGCCCACTGTCTGGTGGAGATGAGACCTTTCCTGCTCATGAGTAGCTTTGGGGCCTTGGTCCTACAGGTGTTTGCCATGAAATCAGGTAGGAGCCCATGCATTGTCTTGATTTTGGTAGGACTAGATTCCTGCAGTCTGTGTGGGACTGTCCAGTGTCATCAGCTTTCGGGTTTGGCTGCTTTTAGAAGTTTGTGCTGCTGTTCCCCTGCTTTGCAGCTCCCTGAGTCTCAGCCTAGAGCTTGCCTGCTGTTTGTACCAGGGATCTCTGCTTGGATCTACTGTCTGCAGGCCCACCTGTGGCTCTTCCTGAGTTCCTGTCCCAACTTATCCCTGGCACCGCATCTGTCTGTCCCCATTTGGCAGCTCTCTCTTTGAATCTTGGCTGCAGCAACTGCTGGACTGCAGGTAGATGTGGAGGTTTGTCCAAGTATTTTATGTACATTTCAGTGCAGATTTTGCCTCACTCTGTAGAAGCAAAGTAGCCATGAAATAATCCATGAGATCAAGGGATGCTAATACAGGTCCTTGTGCAGTGCAGGACCTAGGACAGGAGCTTAGGGAGGACAGAGCTTACCTTTGCTTCAGCTGGAAGCTTTGAAGATTCACCCTTCTGTTGACTGTTTTCTCATTTGGTTACAGTCTGGCAAAGTGGCTCAGGAATCTGAGAATGTGCTATGCATGGAAAGTGCTCAGACAACATTGTAATGGATCGATGGTTGTTTAAAATTATCCAGAAGTAGGTACCTTATTCAGACCTCAGACACTGTCAGAAGCCCATTTTCCACTTCCTCTGGGTTTGCGTCCCCTGCATCTTTGGAAGTAACTGGAGGCAAATGATGTGGGAGGAAGGAAAGGATGGCATATGGCTTTGGAGGAGTCTTATAAAAGGCAGAAAGGGGAATGAAGGGAGGGGGCTGTGGAGGTAAGTATCAGAGCAGTGGAAGACCAAGATAATTTAGTAGAGGGCCCTGGGGGGTTGGAGACAGATTTGGGACATGTAGACAGGAAGAGAGTTGTTGGGACATTTCCTTGCTGTGTGATTCTTTAGGACTGGTAATGAACAGAAGGCACCTACTGAGTAAGGTCCCTTTTAAGGTTGCATGTTTTGTGCTAGCACACTCAAGCGAAGGCCTGTCTAGAGGTCTGGGGTAATGAATGTGGCATTAGTAAGTCTCATGTGAGCTATGTTAAAAGCCCAATTTTGACATGGTGGCTTTTAACCCAATGTAAGCTGACTGAGTAAGACAGCGTTCACCAGATTTTTCTTGGGCTGCACTATCACGTGGTGAAGGCAATGCATCCTATCTATCCTAGACCCTTAGAAAGTATAAGTGAATATGTGCTAATTTGACGTCTTTAAATCCTAGTCTAAAGAAGTCCAAATACAACCTGCATAAGGCAGGCCTAAGCCTAGGGTGACTTATCAGAGAGAGAGTGCCCATGGGTGCTTCCCATTACAGCATGTACTCCAAGGTGCCTCATGGCACAGCAGTGCCTTGTCTACTCTCCCTCTGTTCTTGAGGCTTCATCCAGCTCTGGTCTCTAGTGCAGGTATTTGCTTGTGCAAATGCTGCTGTTGGCTCACTGTGAAATGCACTGTGTTTCAGCTGCGGCCCCCATGATGTGTGAGGCAGGGCTGATCGCACCAGAGCCCTCCGACCCCGTGCAGTACTATGGCGAATCATCTGACGCCTTCTACCATATGGACCGCTGGCAGAGGCTGCGCACGGCTGTCAGGAAGCTGGAGTTCTGGGAAAACTTCAACGCCGAGCTGATAGGTAGTGGCTTCTTCTCCAAGGTCTACAAGGTAAAAGTGCTGGGACTGACCCAACACAGCATGAGACAGTTGCTCTGATGTGCAGGCAGCCTGCAATCCTTGTGAGAGCCGCTGAGCACCTGCTGAGACTGTGTAGACAGTGCCTCACATGAGGAACCATTCCCCAGCTTGTTTCCTTATCTTCATCCCTCCTGGCTCACCCTGGCAGGTTAGCTGGGGTGAGGGAGGAGAGGACACCTCCTCTGCACACCCAGCATGTCATGTTTGATATGCATCTCCCCTTCCACAGTGAAAAATGAGACAGGAGGACTTGATCAAGCAATGTTCATTGGCTGTCATCTACCAATACAGCAGGCTTGTCAGGGAGCTAAAAAGGGGTATTGGATATATAGAGAAAAAGAACGTAAAATCAAGCTGTGTATGTCTCCCACACCCTGTGGAGATGCCAGCGCCATCACCCTTCTCCTGCTGCTGCTCTGCGTTACTGGTGATGCTGTGGAAGAGCAGGGGACCTGGAGCAGGGTCAGAGTGGGACAGGCTGTTGGTTTGTCCACTTCTGCCTCTGCTGCCTTCATGTCAGGAGATCCATGGCTCCCTGCAAGCCAATGTCTGATATGTATGGTGTATCACCAAGGCAAGGCTGCTTTTCTCACTGGGGCTGTTCTGAGTCACTCCCTACACCAAGCTCCACCAGTGTGGGAGTTTAACCCTCTCTTAGTAAGCACAGGATCCAGGGTGTTGCTAGCTTCGCTCCCTATCCAGTACTGCTCCACAGCTGAAGAGTACTTTAGCATCTCACCAGTCCTTATTTGGGGTGAGGGGATAGGGCTTGGAGCTCTTTCCCTGCCACCCTCAGTCATCACTGCTCTCTCTGTGAACAGCAAAATGAAAGGAGGACCTCCACATTAGGATGTGAGACTTGGCCTTTATCTCAGACAGCAGTTGCTCACATTATCTCCCTTCCAACAGCCCTCCAGAATGTGATTGTTGGGATGTGACACAGACCCAGTGAAAACAAATTGGGCCCAGCTGCATCATCACCTTTAGCTCCTTATCTTGACCAGGTGCAGGATGGACACTGTGAGTGTACATTTCTCCTGGGCCAGCATAAGATGCTTCTGCCAGAGGAGTACTCTGACATTAATCTGGGTGAGATCCCTGATTGGTGTAAGCAAGTGTGAACCTAATAGAGCCAAAATGGCAGGATCTGGCCTTGGAGCTGCAGAAAACACGCAAGTTGGATAGGTAAATGCACATTGCTTTCTCAAAGCTCTGTCTCCTCCTTTGTTTCATCTGGGATTGGTGTTGTGGCCTTGAGTAAACTTCAGGTCCAGTGACAGTGCACTAAAGCTGTTCATAGGGTATCTCCAGCCGAGGGTATATGGCAGCTCTTTTCAGACTGGAGCAATACATGACAAATACCTCTCCCCACCATATTCTCTCTACAGTAATTGCTTTCCCCACCTACTCAGCATGTTGTTGCCATCACTTTCCCTTTCCTTTGTGTAGCAGATTTTCATAGTAACAGTTGCTGTTTCCTGTGTGTGACGTTTTTCTCCTGCCCTAGCAGTGAATGAGATTCCAGCAATAGGCAGGCTGGATGCATGGATCTTGAATCAAAATTAACTTCCTGAAGTAGAAGGAGAAAAATAAATGTAAAAAAATATATAAAGTTTTAATGAAATGGTATGGGTCAAATAGTCAGAAGACAGTGGAGGAAGACTTGGTACAAGGACAAGTCTTTTGTAGGGATTTGACATTTGTCTGGGGACTTGAGTGTGACCGTAACTGAATGCTCTGATTACTCTCATTCCTCTCGGGTCAGCCAGTCTCTTGTAGGCTCATAGCCCTGAGCAGGAGCATTCCTGCTGTAAAACATCACCGGCGATGGTCCTTTGAAGCTCTTTGCCAATGGATGCTGTCTTACAAAGCACTCCCACAGCATGGACAGAGACTCCCCGAAGTCTGTGATGCTGGCACTGAAAGGATGCCTGTTGCTTGTGCCATCCCTTGTCCTTCAGTTAAGCCAATGCTCAGGGTTTTTTATATGTGGGTTGGCTGAGGGAGAAGGATTTACTTGGTTCCTTGTGGTGACTCAGACCAAGTGATATGGGCATGACCTGCTGCTCAGTGAATTATGTATTGCATAACCTGAGTACAAGGTACTTTCTCTCTTTCTCTGCCTTCGTTTTCTGATGTGGAATAAGGAGCTATTCAAGTACAGGTTTCTTTCAGGGAAGGCATGAAGCTTCTTTCATTGACAGCTGTCTGGTGCTTGGGGGTCTGAGCTGCTCTAAAGCAGGAGAGAAATGCAAAGCAATTTCTTTTTTCTGGCACTGGTTTAAGGCATTGCCTAAGATGAACCTCTGAGCAACATCTTCCTCTTTTGGCCCTCGAAAAGCCTCACATGCATTCAGAAGTATGGTTCCACTCCCAGTTGCATGGTCTGCAACTTTCCAGTGCCAGATTTTCACCTTTATTTCTCTGCTTGAGGCTGACACTGGACCTTTACCCTTCATTGGTTGTTAGCATGAAGTAAGAATACCTTGGAGGCCCCTCTGCACACTGATCTGGAGCGGAACCAGGCAGGGCATGATTTAGAGCAGGCCAAGGAATGCTCCAGGTTGGCCAGAGTAATCTTAGGGCCTGTGGACTTGGAAGAGGCCTTCTGACTGCAGGTGCCCCAGAGAGCCTGTGGTCAGCCTAGGAATGTCTCTTGTGCTAGAGTTTCTGTGGGATCTGGCCAGTACAAAGAAAATTTTAATTATCTTCTCTATCTTAGAAGCTTGTTTCCAAGTTCAGGGTCAGGACTGTGATGGGAAACAAGTCTGATGTGTCAGAGCAGAGCCGGTGTCTGACATCATCTGAAATTACCTCCTAAATTTTTCAATGTTTTTTCTAAGCTAACAGTAAGAACCTGACAGAAGACTAGTGCTGGGTTATAGACTAATAATGCAAAGAGCTGTATATCGTTGAACTGTGATGGGTAGCACTATGAGATTGCCTCATTACCCTGATTATTGTGCCAGCAATCAGCTGTTGCTGGAGAGGAAGGAGGCAAGAAGTTAAACATGAATAGTGGTGGGAAGACACCAGCTCAGGGAGTTCTCGGTCACGACCTAGCAGTGCAGCCTTTGTGCATGAGGTAGGTGTTGCCTGAAGTCTGATTCCCAGTGACTCACGCTGGGGTCTCCAATTTGGGGGGAAAAAAAAAACCACTTTGCCACTTTGCACCCATTAAAGGCACACATTATGCCTCTGCAGAGGCCTTAAGGGCTGAGCATTGCTATATTTTTGGTATGCATAAGGTGGGGAGCAGGAAGGAAGGAGGCAGGATTGCACTCTGCTGGCGATGCCGTGGTGGCAGAGGAAATCATGATGCCGTAGCAAGGGTAGGGTTGGCCTCGCAGGATCAAAAGCATCTCTGCTGCTGTGTTTCTCTAGCACAGCTGTACCACTTCCTCCCCATGCTGCTGTGCAGAACTATGGGACAGTCTTTTTTTTTTTTTTTTTTTCCTCCCAGTTCTTCAGTAATCCTATACACATTTCATACCTAAATCAAAGTATAGGTCCCAAGTCAAGACTTTGGAAAAGTTTGGGTAGATCTAACCTCTTTTTATATGTTACTCATTTCTTCATTTTCCTTTACATTTGCCCATCTTNCAGTAATCCTATACACATTTCATACCTAAATCAAAGTATAGGTCCCAAGTCAAGACTTTGGAAAAGTTGGGTAGATCTAACCTCTTTTTATATGTTACTCATTTCTTCATTTTCCTTTACATTTGCCCATCTTTCTCACTGCTTTTTTGGGGTGCGAGTGTTTCCTTGCTTTTCAGTCTTTTCTTCTCTCTACTTGGCTGGTCTTAGACCAGGCTGGGCTTTGCATTGCCCTGTGAATAGGTACCCCTCTAGTACTCACCGACTCCACTGGCTCAGGCAGTGTTTGTGAACTCCGCTGGTGTCTGTTTGGGAAATGCAACCTCACCTGGAAGCTCAGAGTTTGTGCAGGGCTAGTAGGTCTCGCTAAAACTCAATATTGTCTCTTCTGAAAGTTTTTCAGATCTTCCAGATTGCAGCTGTTCCCTGTACTCTGTCCTGGATAAGGGCACTTAGTCTTTGGGCAAAGATGATTGATAGCATGTTTTATATTTATATCTGTATGATTACTGTTAAAAATCAGTTACACCTGAGTAACAGCTAACTGTGGTTATGATGTACCATCAGGTGATGCTGTCAAAACCCTGGTTTCTTTATGACCTATTGCAGTACAGAGGCGGGCTTATTCCAGCAATAAGCACAGGCTGTCAGGTTGTGTTCCTTCAGAAAGGAAGCAGCAGTTCATGTTGCTTCCAAGACAATTTGTTTCGTGATCCTGGTTATAATGAACCTTTCTCTCCTTTCAGCTCAGTTAGGTCTTACATGCAGCTTTTTGTTCTCCTCACCTGTGCTGGTAACTTCATCCATAAATGGGTAAATGGGTGATGCTCTGGGACTCAGACCGCTGCTCTGAAGCCATCTCATGCTGTGTTTGAACTATTTTGACATGAAAACAAACAAAAATCCCAAACCTCAAAATGAGAGAAAGCTAAACATGTGGCTGAATTCTCTGCTTGCCCTGGGGCAGCTGTCAGGACATCAGTGTGGGCCATACCTGATACATGAGTCTCCATAAAGCTGACACTGATTAGTGATTGAAATATTAAAGTATCACGATGCCCTGTGATGTAGCTGGAATCTGCTATTTCGATCCTCAACCCAGATATCATGAGTTGCAGTGCAGGGACCCTGGATGGTCCTGTCAGAGCTGAAAGCCAGGGGACCCCGTACGTCTTGCAGCCTGCACAAAACCCCTGCATGCAGTACTGTTCAGCTGTGGTACCTTCAGAATCACAGGATGGTTGAGGTTGGAAGGGACCTCTGGAGATCATCTACTCCGACCCCCCTGCCGAGCAGCGTCACCTAGAGCACGTTGCACAGGATCGCATCCAGGCGGGTTTTGAATATCTCCAGAGAAGGAGACTCCACAACCTCTCTGAGCAACCTGTTCCAGTGCTCTGTCACCCTCACAGTACAGAAATGCTTTCTCATATTCAGCCAGAACGTCCTGTGCTTCAGTTTGTGCCCGTTACCTCTTGTCCTGTCGCTGGGCGCCACTGAAAAGAGTCCGGCCCCATCCTAGGGGACAGCATATTTCCTCCTAAAAATGCCTGCTCAGTCTGTTACGTGTTATAAGGTGGAAGAACAACATTTTGTTTTCTGTTCTTTACTTTCCCATATCCCTGCTAGAAGGAAGCCTTAGGAATGAAGTATGTCTGGTAATCCACAGCAGAGATTCAGGTTAGCATGTGGCTGGGAAGAAGACTCTTCCCAGTCCCATCCAGAGGCACTGGGGAGAGGTGAGCTGGCTCTGCACTTTCTTTACTGTGTCTGTCCAGCAGAGACTATGTGGAGGGGGAGCCAGGTGTGGGCAGGGGCTTAGAAGGTGGTGGGGATGAGGAGTGTGACCAGCAGCCTTGTGCAGTGACCAGATCTAGGCAGGAAGGGGGGATGGAGATGGGCAGACTATGGTTGGGATGGGGCATTGAATGCAAGGCATTGGAGGGGGAGAAGGTCAGCCCTTTAGTAACTCAGTGTGGGCTGAGAAACTGCTCGAGCCAAAGTTAACCAAATTTTGGCTGAGAAATAGCTTTGTAATGCATTAGGACTGTCTCCAGCCACTGAGTCAGACATCGTTGGAGTGTAGCTTGTGTGGAAGGGTTAGCACCTTGTCCTTGTGCAAATGACTATGAAAAGTTCTGGGCAGCAGGGAAGTAAGATTCAGGACTTTGGGAAGGGATGCTGTTGTCTGTAAGCTAACAGATGTCCTGCTCCAACCTTGACTCCAGGTGACCCAGGCTGCTGCTTGTAAAGTAATGGTGGTGAAGATCTACAAGAACGACGTGGACCAAGAGGTGATTGTGCGTGAGATCAGCCTGCTGCAGAAGCTGTCGCACCCCAACATCGTCAGGTGGGCACATCCTCTGGCCGTGACCAGTGGCACTGGCAGGGACTGGAGTTGGCTCAGTGTCTCTAAAGCAGACACTTCTGTGGTGAGGGAATGAACTGAACCTTGATGGCCTGTTTTCTTTTTTTTGGTGCATCCTTCTGCTTAGGTACCTTGGGATATGTGTGAAGGATGACAAGCTGTACCCCATTCTGGAGGTAAAAGTTTCTTGCTTGTAAGTGTGCTGTAGGCAGACAAGGACTGTGTGGTTCTTTGGCAGGGCGGATGGCAGATATCCTGTAATGCATATCTACACCTCTGTGACGCTTGAGCCTGTGAATGGCTCTGGACTAGCAAGATTGCCTTAGAGAAGCTTCTGGTCCTTTCTGCCCCGCAGTTGCTCATCGCTGGAGTGGGGCACAGTCGCTGCAGGGCCACGAGGTTCAGGCAGGATAGCCAAAAAGTGTTTCAGGGTGGCCTAGTACCAGCAAAGGATCAGAATGGACCAGCTGGGGGGGAGCAGAGGAGCCAGGGGTTGGACAGCAGGAGTAGAGCAGATGCAGACTGGCTGGACCTCCAGGGTGTCTCTGACATGGTGATGTGGCCTAATGGAAAAGCCTGAGCTGGTACTGGGGAGGCCTTGTTCTGTTCCTACACTGTCAGTGGCCTGAGGCATTGACTGAGCCCCTGCAAGGCTTTTTGCTTTTGGTTCACTGCCTGTGAGTGAAGACTGTGGAAGCCTCCCCTTGGCCGAGCACTCTTGGGTGCAGCAAGAGGAACAGTATGGGAGCTGGTGTGAGCATTTTCCCATTGGACAGAGGAGACCACTGCTAGGTGAGCCTGGCTGGGCACGGGGCTGGATGCAGCAGGTACTTGGCGATAATGCAGTGGCATTTGGCAGTGATGCGCAGAGGAAAAGCGTTGCACAGCACTGCCTGGTTTGAGGTGGGCACCCAGGAAGAGGCCCCCACTATTGCCTGCATGAGCACAACACAGGTCACGAGGGCACAGCACAGGTCCCCAGTGCAGGTGTGGAGAGTTGTTTTCCAGGGGCTGACTTTGCTGTTTCATTGCCGTGCTGGCTTATACAGCAATCCCTGCAGCAGGGCAGTACCCAGAGACCATTAGTGACTTGCTGTGTCAGGAGGGCTATTTGCACTACACTATGCATGGGGACCCTTGTGTGTGGTGGCATTTACTATCTCCATCCCAAGGGAGGGTCTCCTGGGTTGGTGAGGGAGGGCTCAGCACCCAGGGGGCTCCAGGAGAGCCTGTGTCCAGCTGCATAGTTGCCTGCTTTTTGTGTCTGTTCGCAGTACGTGAATGGGGGCTGCCTGGAGGAGCTCCTGGCCAGCAAAGACATCACTTTGACATGGAAAGAGAAAGTGGACTTAGCTTCTGACATCACCAGAGGCATGATCTACCTGCACTCCAAGAACATCTACCATCGAGATCTCAACTCCAAGGTACAGAGCTGGAAAGGGGATGTTACCTCTGAAGGCAACTGTGTTAGCGTACCATACAGATGCCACTTAGGGCTGTAACCTGGAGACCTCAGGCCTCTTCCTGGTCCTCCACTCCATGCTAATCCCTCTACAGGCAAGGAAGTTTTCTTGATAAAATCTGTAATTACATTGCATTCATCACTTGCCAAGCGGGAGACCCAGACAGAGATAAATCACAGAATCACAGATGCGTAAAGATGCATTCCTCCTAGTGTCATTGTTGTCAGAAAAGGAACTAAATGGAAACGTGTGCAGGCTTGTACATGGTTTTCTCTGCCTACAGTTGCAAGAGAAGCTCTGTCAGACTTACAGGTTTCCTTTCTTGTTCATAGCAAGGAGGAAACTGTTGCTAACAGGCAGGTGGTCACGGGCTCTGTGAATGAGTGCTGCTTGAAGTGGCACCCTGTCTGCATGCAGAGCACCAGCAGTGCTCTGGAGATGTGTCTCCTCACTCAAGCGCAGGAAAGTTGTGCTTCCTAGACCCTGAGCATCCAGACCAGTGGCTTTGGGTGTAATGCAAAGGCATGTCATGTTCCAGGTGTATTGACCCTCTGGCTGGAAGGCTGTTTTCCTCAGCCTGGGCTTTTGCTGCTTGATGGAGGCAGGAACAGCACTGGGACTTTGCCATTACCGGGTTTGTCTCTAGGGACAGGCTTTCATGTGGCTTTTCCTCTGACACTAATGTGACATGGTGGGGCAGTGACTTGTTGGTCTCTCTTGGGTAAAAACTACCCAAACTTCAGATGGATCTGTAACATGTCCATGATAGCACAGTGAACGTGAGCTGAGGGTTTGGCCATTAGCCTGGTATGTGTCAGCTGACACCAGAGTTTGGCTTGGTGATTCATGGAAATGGAGCCCTCAAGTGCCCACAGTCGATGCTGGACAGGTAGTGGTGTATCCCTTACAAGCCAATTTTTGTCAGTGCTCTGTGAGCTTTTTAAGGGAAAATTGAAATATTGATGAAGGTTGGCAGTGTGGAAGCCATTCAAGCATTACAGTCTTGGAGGACAACAATACAGGAACCAAAATTGCCTTTGTAATCTGAGGCCGTTTGCTTGGCTCGGTTCCTAACCATGAAATCAAAAACTCCATGGAAGGACAAGGCAAGTCTGGTTCACTCTGACCACAGCTTTCTTGGCATGTGTGCTCTGAAGTCAGTTGAGATGCAATTTCCTATTTGGTGATAACAGATGAGCTCAGGATCTGCTTGTGGAAAGTTAGTGAGTGCTGAAGGTCCCTGACTGTCCTTTCTGGCTCGCTGTGGAGGTTCAGCCCTGAAAGAAGTTTGTACTTCCCTGGGGAAACCTGGGAAACCTGCTGTGATGATGGCTGAAGATATGGGAGGGGAGTGTATATGTGTTGACTTGATTTATAGTTGTCAGTGAGAAGCATCTGGAGAAGATGTTTGTAGTTTCTGCTAGCTCCCTGGGAGCAGATGCCAAGAAGGAAATCCTGGGGTACTAATAGATTGAAGCCACTGGGGTTTTTGTGAAACCATAAGATAATTTTCTACATCCCTAACACTCCAGAAAGCAGTGTTAGGGCTGTACAATCCTGGGCAGTGAGAAGGGCTGTGACTGTGATCTGCCTGCCTTCAGCTGAACAGTGAACAAGGCTGATGTGTACATTTCTAGGTCTCTTTCAGATAAAAGGATGTGGATCGTTACGTCCATATCAGGTAACTTTGCAAATCTCAGTGCAGGTTTGTTAGGATGGAGTGCCAGCGCTGAGTCCTGGAAGGCAGCCTGAGGCATGGTGGTGGGGAGCAGGCAGGGCTGCATGGTGCCAGCTCTGGGAAAGGGATGGATAGCGAACCAAAAGCCTCCCATGGACAAGGGCTGAGGAGCAGCTCCTTCAAAGGACTTTTTCTGATGTGATCAGTACGGCCCTAATCTGCCCTGCATACTCAATGTGTGCTGCCAGGATGCAGGCCTTTGGCAAGGGGAGAGCCTGTAGTGGTGCGGCGGAGGGCCAGTGAGGTGCTGCACAGTGAAGTGTCCAGGCTCTTCCTTGCTGGGCATCTCATGTTGTGACCCCCTGGCCTCCTTTCAGAACTGCCTCATTCGAGTGACGCCACGAGGCCGTGAAGCGCTAGTGACTGACTTTGGGCTGGCCAGAGAGGTGGTGGAGCTGCCTGTGAAGGATGTGGAGAGGAAGCTGTCTCTGGTGGGCTCTGCTTTCTGGATGGCTCCTGAGATGCTGCGGGGAGAGCCTTATGACCGGACGGTATGGCACTGTTTCCCAGCTCCTTGTTCATCATCAGAGCTCCTGAGCAAGAATGAGGAATGTCTCCTCTGCTTGCTGGTGACATGTTCCAACAGCAGAAAACCCCTTCCCTCCCTCCACAGGAAACACTGCCCTGCTACCTGGACCTTTTCTCAACAATGCTCTGCTTAGCAACTTAGAAGTTGCGTATGTGGCCTTGTTAAGTTAAACTCTTAGGGAAATGGATTATTGCTGTTGACAAACACAGAAAAGCCTCTCTGAGAAAGATGCTTGAGGAGTTACAGCCTGATGAAGCTTTTGTGGGATCTGTGGGGGGTGCCAGAGCTATGGTAGAAGCATGAGTCACATTGAAGCGTGGCATGGGGCAATGCTTCCCAAAGATAAGGCTGGGCCCCAAGTGAGGCTGTGGTGTTTCTGGGTGGGTTCAGAAGCATAAGTTCATCTGAGAACAACAGATTTGCTGCCTTCATCTTCAACACACCTTTGGGCTTCTGGGTAACTAATGTGAGAATTTGGTCATTGGTACTCCCCTTTCTCATGCTTTGCTGCTACGCATGCCTGGTCCCACCTCTCCCACCCTTCTTGCAGGTGGATGTGTTTTCCTTTGGCATTGTCCTCTGTGAAATCCTGGGCAGGATACCAGCTGATCCCGAAGTGCTTCCCAGGACTCAGGTAATGATTCTTGCAGCCAAATTTAATGGTGTTTTCTCCATGGTACCAGATTGTGGCTTCTCTCTGGACCATAAAGAGCTGTACACATGTATGTGTGCACACTCGGGTTTCTTTCTAGAGCTTTTTTCATGAGAAGATCTGATGACAAAATTTTCAGTGTGCAAGTGGAATCATCTATAGTTTCAAAACTTCTGTTACATCAACAATGAGCTGCAACACTTTTGTTTAGATATCTTAATTCCAAATACTTCATTTGGCTTTGATATTTCAGCTTCTAAGTTGAGGTGGCAGGTCAAACACAACTTTAATCACAAACATATTTTGGGGTTAATACGCAGTTCATGTAAAAACAGTGGGCTTCTCTAGAAACGTGGCCTTTTTTTTCAATATTTGCAACATTTCCCTTCCACAAAGTGTGAAGGGAAAATTTTTCCAGAATGAGGGTGAAAAATCCAGCAGGAAAGTAGCAAATTGCTGCTTTCCAAGCAGTCTTTAGGAGCAAAGCAAAGAACCTGCAATGACCAGGGATTATTCCATGTTTCTGTGAGACTGAACAGGATCTAACACCCTGTCTGCGTTCACAAGATGAAAGAGAATTATGTACTGGGAACTCTGATGTCTGAAGGGACTAAGCTGTGACTATGGAAACAGCTGGCTGGATCCCCTCAATTCTCAGTTGCTGTTGGAAGACCAGATTATCTGCAGTTCCTGTCCTTGGCAGCCACTGTTCAGCACCTCATCCAGTGCTGGTTCCTCTACATGCTGGTTTCTGCCTTTGTGGCTCTTGTTGCCTTAGTCTGAGCTTTTCCAGGAGGACACATATTTCCCTGCAGGGAGAGCACAGAGCAAGCAGAAGGATGTTGCAACATCTCCCAGTTCTGTCTAATGATTTACCATCTGTGCACTCCTGGCAGAGCTGATGTTTTCCCTGGTACCTTTGCATAGCCATCAGTAAAACAGCTGTGATGGAGACCCTAAAAGCTTTAATCCATGAACATTTTGTGCTTTAGCACCTTGAGAAGGGTGCAGAGCTTTTAAAGGACTTTAAGTGTTCAAGTGTTGACTACTTTTTCCTTGCTTCTTACTGTAAAATCCTTTTATTCTTGTGGTTTTGAGGTGGAAGAATGGCATTTGCAGCTAAGAGCAGCATAAAACCCAGACAAGGCCCATCTCAATAAGCAAAGGATATGTGGGACACATCTTGAGCAAGAGAGGGACTTGGGGCCTATTTTTCCCCTTTTCCTGAGGAGGCTGCATACCTGGCTATGTGTAGTCACGGCCAGCTCAACCTCTGCCAGGCTGGTTGCTGACCCATGCTCTCCCCCTTCCCCACAGGATTATGGCTTGGATGTTGCTGCCTTCCAAGGGATGATCAGTGAATGCCCCAGGCAGGTGATAGAGCTTGCTGCTAGCTGCTGTCGGGTGAGATTCTTGCTAGTTTTTTTTCTTTTATTTTTTTCTTTGTTTGTTTTTGTTGTTGTTGTTTGTTTGTTTGTTTGTTTTTTGTTTTTTTTTGTTTTTCCATCATCATGGTCTAGATTGTATCACTCTTGAGAGTGTGCTCTCAGTGCCAGCACACAGGGCTCTGCCACTTAAGTTCTGAAGTGAAGAGATCTTCCTGGGGCAGTAGTATGCTATCATCCATCGTGTAGTTTTGCCCTAGGACACACTTAGGGGAAGTGTTCGGTCTGTGTATTACAGCCGAAAATGTCACGAGGTCCTGCCTGTTCCCTTGTATATTGACTCCAAAGTGGGAAGCACATTAGTGATGATGTCTGATCCCCACTTAGCCAGGCTGCAGGCAGAGGCACCGAGCTGATCCTCTCTGGAAGGCACTGCCTTGCTGTTACCAGCCCTGGTGTTACAGATATCATCAGAGCATATTTCTCTAACCTTTGTTGCTTTGGCATAAAAGGTAAAGCTGAAAGCTGGGGGACCTCCCTGTGCTGCCTCAGGATTAAAAGTAGAAAGAAAGTGAGGATTCAAGTTAATCATAGAATGGTTTGAGTTCGAAGGGACCTTAAAGATCATCGAATTCCAACCCCCCTGCCATGGGCAGGGACACCTTCCACTAGACCAGGTTGGTAAAAGCCCCATCCAACCTGGCCTTAAACACTTCCAGGGATGAGGCATCCACAGCTTCTCTGGGCAACCTGTTCCAGTGCCTCACCACCCTCATCGTAAAGAATTTCTTCCTAATACCTAATCTAAATCTACCCTTTTTAAATTTAAAACCATTACTCCTTGTCCTGTCACTACACTCCCTGACAAAGAGTCCCTCTCCTGCTTTCTTGTAGGCTCCCTTTAGGTTCTGGAAGGCTGCTATAAGGTCTCCCCAGAGCCTTCTATTCTCCAGCCTGAACAACCCCAACTCCCTCAGCCTGTCTTCATAGGAGAGGTGCTCCAGCCCTTTGATCATCTTTGTGGCCCTCCTCTGGACCCGCTCTAACAGGTCCACATCTTTCTTGTGCTGGGGGCCCCAGAGCTGAACACAGTACTCTGGGTTGGGTCTCACAAGAGAGGCAGAATTGCCTCCCTTGACATGCTGGTCATGCTTCTTTTGATGCAGCCCAGGGTACAGTTGGCTTTCTGGGCTGCAAGCGCATGTTGCCAGCTCATGTTGAACTTATCAACCAACACCCACAAGTCCTTCTCCTCAGAGCTGCTCTCTATCCATTCTCCAGCCAGCCTGTATTTGTGCTTGGGATTGCCCCGACCCAGGTGCAGGACTTTGTACTTGGCCTTGTTGAACTTCATGAGTTTTGCACAGGCCCACCTCTCAAGCCTGTCCACGTCCCTCTGGATGGCATCCCTTCCCTCCAGTGTGTTGACCGCACCACACAGCTTGGTGTCATTGGCAAACTTGCTGAGGGTGCACTCAATCCCACTGTCCGTGTCACCAACAAAGATATTAAACAGCGCTGATCCCAATACTGACCCCTGAGGATCACCACTCATCACTGATCTCCACTTGGACGTTGAGCTGTTGACCACAACTCTTTGAGTGTGACCATCCAGCCAATTCCTTACCCACCAAGTGGTCCATTCTGTCAAATCCATGCCTCTCCAATTTGGAGACAAGAATGTCATGTGGGACAGTGTCAAATGCATTGCACAAATCCAGTCTCTGAAAGGAAGGAAAAAAACAAAGGCAATAATCAGGAGGAGAGCGGAGAAGCTAGATGATCATAATGCAACTAATTGCTCAAGGCAGCAAATGGAAATAATTCTAGCACGAGTCCCAAGGACATGTGAATCACTTGCTCTGAATCAGAGGAGTGATTCACATGAGCAACTCACTTCACTTTGTATGCGTTCAGATATTGTATCTCTGACACATGGTTTCCTAATGCAAGTTGATTAGTAACAGGCTTCTGCCAGAAATGGCCCTTGGGGCTGTTCTCTGCCCTTGTGCGATGTGCGGGTTTGGGCAGGTTCTGGTGCAGCTCCCCAGGTTGGCTCCACCAGGGCCAGGCACAAGGGCAGCCTCAGGATGGCACAGTGGGGGCCTGGGCTGGGGGTACCCGGGTGCCCCAGGCCATGTTCCTTGGCAGCCCTTGCAACTGTGGAAGAAATTGGTGGGGTATCCAGCAGGGTGTGAGGTATGCTCTCTGCTGTAAGGGATGGAGGGGGACCTGGACCTCTCTGTTCAAAAGGAAAAGAGAAAAACCCCAACTCTGGGGACACCCTAATGGTGCTGGGAGGACTGGGAGATCACAGCCCACTGACAATGAGCTGCATCAGGGAGACAAGGCAGGTAGATCATGACTATCATGAAGAAGCTCAGGGAATGAGGCCATCTCCCTCCTGACACCTACCTCCAGTCTTTCCCCTGCACTGTTCAGGTTGGCTTTGGGATCAGCAGTTCCCACACCCTGTTGAGGTCATGGTATGTCAGGCCAATTTTCAACATGTTGCTATCTTTGCTTGTGCTGTACTGTGCCTTGGGATCTGTCCTGTGGCTGCTCATTTGCAGCAGCAGCAGCCTGTGCCTAGATCACTGTGTAGTGATGCCAGAAAGCTCCGCTGGCAGGTGCACGGCCCAGGCCAGTGCTGATGCTGGGTGAATGCCGTTGCCCGGCCATGGGGGACCCAGGAGAGCTGCTGCACAGCACCCACCTCCTGTCCAGGGTGTCCTCTTCAGCTTCTCCCTTCTCATTCCAGGTCGAAGCGTTTAAGAGGCCATCTTTCTCTGAAATCCTTGATGCGTTGGAGGATGTTGCAGAGAGGCTGGAGCCTAGGAGGGACAGTCAGCTTTTGGGCTGAGCTGCGGGCCTCCTGCGAGGCCTGGTGGAGTATCACACAAACTGTAAATCAACTGTCTGGAGGGTCAGGAGTGAAGAAGTAAGGTGGGAAAGGGAAGAGCTAAGTGATGCACTGGTATTTATTTAATCATAATCTCAGTCTCTAATTTCTGGGATGGAAAAAGTAGTTAACAATGGAGAAGGGTACATTTTTCTTAGCTAAGATTTTTAACAGATGTAATTCAGACACCAAGCAGCCTTTGTTTGTTTGCTTGTTAAAAGCAAATGATCCTGGAGGGCAGGTCAGGGACCTGAATTCCCTTGAGGATGCTTTCCAAATAACCAACAGAAAAGTAGTCCTCTCCTGCTTCCCCATGCCCATTGGACTCGGGGCCTTCCCCTTCCATATCCCCTCTGGCCTTGGGGAATCTCATCTATGGAGGCTGTGGTCCCTGCAGTGTGAAGGAGCAGGGCTTTGGGACACTCAGTAAGCCTCAGGGTTGCCTTATATTTTAAAGCCTTAAAACACCCATCTGGTAGCCTCACAAGGACAGGTACATTCTGTAATGGCTCTGACTGGGTCCGCTGACACTGTGCACAGGGTACACCAGTGTCAGGCAAAGTTTTGGAGAGTGCTGAGACCATCCACAGGGTGCTGACCTGCACCAGGCCTAGGCAATGGAGAGGGTATGCCTTATCAAGGTATGAACTAACCAACTAATAGGTCCTCTCAGAAAAGCTTTGTCAGACACATGCCATGTCAGAGTTGTGTCCCAGCATTGCAGCAGTCTAGATTTCTCCCCACTGTCCTCGATCGGGGTTCAAAGATGGAGGAGTCTGCCTCCCCACCTCTCGTCCTGCTGCAAGTATATGGCAACAAGCACATTGCCAACAGCTTGTGAGGCCAAAGCAGGGGAGAGTTGGGTCCAGCATTGTCCAGTATCTCACCTATTTCTCTGGCTGGTCCAGCAACTCATGACCTCTCCAGCAGTCAGACACCCTTGTGGGCCCCAGGGCTCATGCAGCTAGGAAAGGATTTTCTTTTGATACCGTGTTTTGTTCTGTGGGCTGGAGGAGGGTGCTAGGTCTGCAGATCCAAACCAGAGGTGGAAAGAATAAGGACAAGAAAGGGTCTGGTACTGCAAATTAAGAGAAAGAGGTGAGTAGACATGTCCCTGCCTCCAGATCAGCTGATTGCTGCACCATCATTGTGAAAGACATGTTTTACTAGGACCAAAATTTTTGTGAGTGTAAATAGGTGTAATGTCTGTATAGTGGTGGAGTAGTGGCTCTCTTCTTGTAGACTGTAAGCTCTTGGAGCAAGGATCCTTCATCTGTCCAGCAAAAAGTATTTGTATGGTGTATAACATAATGGAGCTTTCAGCCTCATGGGAAGAATGACGTGCTCCCCCGTAGTGGTATAGACCTACCTGTGGGTCTCATCTCAAGCTCTTGGAGCAGAATTTGGTGTCACATATGGTCCAGCATCTCTGTGTTGTGGTGCCTGCATAAGGGAGTGTCAGTAGCATGCCAGGACAGAGATGTTGTGGAGGAGTGTGTGGTGCATTTTCACCAGGGATTTCCTTATGATCAGGAATCAGGAGCTGACATCAAATACACTGAATGGCAGCAGAATCATTGGCTCAGCTGCGTGTCCAGAGAGCTTCTCATTCCCCAGAGCTGCCATCATGCTTTTGTGGGCTGTTGACATCTGTGCACAAGAAACCTCTTGCTCAACAGTAAAACTACGCAGGAAAAATCTTCCTCCCAGCTGGATACTGCCAGCAGGGAGGAGCAAAGCCTCAAGAAGTGGGAGACTGAAAATAAAGGAAGTTTTTCAACCTGGAGGAAGGCAGAGTGGCCACTTTCTGACTTGCACCAGTTCAGGGGCTTTAGACCAGTGGAATGAAATAGACTGCAAAGGCAGTGCAAACAGCATTTAAATACTTGTGTGTCTTCAGTGACAGCCAGACAATACCAGCATCACAGCAAAGTGTTCGAAGAAAATCACAGGGTATATATTTGGCTACCAAGGGATGGACCTAAGGAGCTACCCACAACCTTTGAAGGTTTCCCAGGCTCCCCTGGGCTTTTCTTCCATAGCAGAATAGGCTTGAGAATGAGGAATTCAACATTGTCCTAACACCTGAAACGTTAAGCATATGAAGCCTTTTCCAAAGGTCACTAGAGATAGAAGATAGCTGTCCACCTTGGTTCTGCATCATCATGGTCTAGATGCATCATTTTCGGGGAGTCTTTCCCCATGTTTCCCCATGCTGCCTGGCCACCCGAGCTGGATTCTATTCTTCCTCTGTTTCCCACGCACGAGAGTAGACTAAAGGAAGATGCACAACAGACTGATCCCTCAAATGGCCTGTTAGGGGGTGAAGGTATCTTGTCCCGGGGGCACTTCCCTGCAGAGCTTCTCCCTTGTTGGCCACCTTCTCACCAGCAAAGCTTGGTGCTGGTCTCTGAGATGTGCCCCCTTCTGCAGATTGGGCTGATCCTTCCTCCAGATGTACATCTGACCATGGTCCTGCAGAGCAACAACAGGGGGGACTGGGACACAGTAGAAATGGTATGTGGAGTTGTGTATACTTTGGTGACACTGTAGTATGAAGGAAGATCTTTTGGTTTTATTCATCTGCTTGGAGGTAAGAAGCTTACTCAAGGATTAAACAGATCCATGGGAATAGTATTTTCTGCACAGAGGACAGCATTAGCCAGCATGGCCTGAGCTGCAACGAGATCACCAGTAATTCTGAGCTGGCCAGAGATGGGATGAAGCCAGTCAAGGCCAAAAATGCCATTTTCATTGGAATTAGTGGTTGTTAGTTCTGCTGGTGCTGACAGCATGGACCAGACCATGCTGCACTCTATGGGCCATATGTTTCCATGTCCCTCATTGCGTCTTTGTTTGTTTTCAATGCCATGTGGAAATAAAGACTAGTGGTTTTTTACCACATCAACCCTGGCTATTGTGTTTCATCATTCTGGGTCTGCAGAGTGCTGCTGAAACGCCAGGTATTTTCAAGCAGAGGCACCAAACACAACTCAAAGAACATCTTCATGTTCTGTCAACATAGCTGACATTATAAACCCTTAGTTAAAAGTCATTTACAGAACATTATTAGCTATGAGAAAGTTGTATTTTGAGCACATTGCCCCTTGGTGCCCTTGGTTTGTGGCAGGGTCAGCTGGCTTCTTAACACATCGCTTCAGTTAGGTGGGCAAAAGGTAATAGCAGCACAACCATAGTGCAAAGGGTGTTGGATTCATCTTTTCCATCCTAGCAGCCCATGATAAGCCAAAAGGACCAAACCACAGTGAATGATCACAGAATCACAGAATCATTTAGGTTGGAAAAGACCTTCAAGATCATCCAGTCCAACCTATAACCTAACACTACCAAGTCCTCCACTAAACCATGTCACTAAGCTCTACATCTACACGTCTTTTGAATACTTCCACGGATGGTGACTCAACCACTTCCCTGGGCAGCCTGTTCCAATGCCTCACAACCCTTTCAGTGAAAAAGTTTTTCCTAATATCTAACCTAAACCTCNGACTTGTTCTCTAGACCCTTCACCAGCTTCGTTGCCCTTCTCTGGACACGCTCCAGGACCTCGATGTCCTTCCTGTAGTGAGGGGCCCAAAGCTGAACACAGGACTTGAGGTGCGGCCTCACCAGAGCCGAGTACAGGGGGACAATCACTGCCCTAGTCCTGCTGACCACACTATTTCTGATGCAAGCCAGGATGCTGTTGGCCTTCTTGGCCACCTGAGCACACTGCTGGCTCCTATTCAGCCGGCTATCAACCAATACTCCCAGGTCCTTCTCTGCCAGGCAGCTTCCCAGCCACTCATCTCCCAGCCTGCTTGGGGTTGTTGTGCCCCAAGTGCAGGACCTGGCACTTGGTCTTGTTGAACTTCATACAGTTGGCCTCAGCCCATCAGTCCAGCCTATCCAGATCCTCCTGCAGAGCCTTCCTCCCCTCGAGCAGATCAACACATGCGCCTAACTTGGTATCATAAATTATTTCTCTTCCCCAGCTGCAGCTTTTATGCTGATTCATAAATGGCACCTACTACTCTTCAGATGCAGCTGTCTCACAAGGACACCTCAGAAAATCAGAGGAAGATGTGTTCACTTTGCCAGGAGGTAGTGGACCTCCCAGTCTGCTGCATCCAAATGCAAATCACATAGAGGTGCTGAAGCTCAGTTTTATTAGGTTCTCACATGAGCAGTCATTGGTGCTAATTAGAAAGGAGTCCTTTCCTTCCAAAGCCGAGTCCTGTGAAGTCTATCAGCTTTCGGGGTTACAGCTGTGAAATCTTTGGGCACTTGCACATGGCAAAACTGCTGTGTTCCTCCCTGGAAAAGAGCTTCTGTGGAGCCCTTGGAGGCTGGCAGTAATCCCATGGGTGGCTTGGCCTGCTGGGTCTCTATGTCCCAGACAAAGCACGAGGGTATCACTGGAGGCACCCCTTATCTGGCTGGGGGACTGCTTTTCCTTTCAGATGGTTATGCATCAACAAACCATCAGAGATGCTTCCAGTCTTTCGTCACGTGCCTGGCTCCCTGACATGGCACAAAGGCAGAAAGCAGGTCCTCACCCCACAGCCCACAGCTTGACCCACCCTACTCCTCTGGTGATACCCCTAGGCTCACTCACCATTATTTACATCAAGGGAAATGTCTGGAGAAATTCCAGGGAAGTGGTCATTTCTAGGCTTCAGGGCTGGCCCTTTCCAGAGCCATGTAAGAGCACAGGAGGGTTTTCAAACACAAAATGCAAACCTGGTTCATGAGCTTTCCAGCACGTGGAAGAAAAGCTCTGAGATAAGCAGTGGCCAATAACAGTCACAGATTAACTGGGGCCATTCTGCTTTTCTTCTGGGGAGATCCTTGGCAAGAAGATGAGAAGCAAGAGGGACTAGATGGTATCCTGACAGTTTGGAGAGTTTTAGGATGTCCTTTAGGACATCTCCTGCTTCTTCCTTCACTGGTCAGGTGTAAGGGCTGATGGAGGACTGAGAACCTTTCTATGAGGAGAGGTGGGAGCTCTGGGCTGGTAGTTGTGGCAGTCAGCAGAGCTGGATCTTGGCAACCATGTAGGGGTATGCGTCCTTCCTCTGTTTCCAGTTACAGCACAGGCCTATTCACTCCAGGTCCATTTCTTTCTCCTAACCATGTCTTCCTTCCCCAAGCTCCATGCACCTTCGCTAGGCATCTTCTTTAGGGTCACTTGCACCCCAGAGTGCATCACCTCCAGTAGGTCCCAACTAACTACAAATGGAGTCCAAGTGGACTAGTGTATACGGGGATGTGATGCATGTCTCTCCAGGGAGTGAGAGCCTGACCCTAGTGCTTCAGTTCTTCCTGGTTGGAGTCCGTGCTAGCTCTCTCTGTAACTGTTGTAGCTATGGTGCCTGGGAAGGACTGTCAGGCCCCAGGGATCCATTCCCCCACATGCCTGTATCAGCACAGGGAACATTTTCCTGCCTTGCAGTGGTTGGGGCTCATGCTGGAGAGGATGCAGTACCAGCTCACTGCACTGGCTTAAGGGATGCAGGAGAATTTCACTCTCCAGCCGGGTCCCAACCACCTCACCCACCACTGGTAATGGCTTGTCACATGCCCCATAAAATGCCTATTTCCTCTATGGAGCCAAGTGGAGGTCTAGGGAAACCAACCAGATGGACTTGGGTAGACTGTTCTTGGTGTGCTCTTAATCCTGCTAACATGGGTGTCCTTCAGAGATTAAATTTGAATGTTGAAGGTTCCTGTGTAGTAACGAGGAGAAGGTAGAGGGGACCAGAGAATGGGGCTTCAGCACTCTTAGCTGGGTTAAAACAGGGGGTGTCAGCAACAGTTCATGTCTCCACAAAGGAGCCTGTGGTTCTGCAGGGTTGTCTGTGGCAGTGCTTTGGGCCTCTCTGAGAAGCTGCTCCTGGACAGCAGCATTGGTGGCTGATCTGGTCAGACAGAACTGGACACTGTAGGAAGTTCGTCCTGCTCCTGCTGAGGGCACATAAATCTGACTGAGAGTAGGAGAAAAACAAAACGGAAACCCTGGAGATGGCGAAGTGACTATGGGAAATTCAGTGTGTTCTCTGCTCAGACATGCACTTTCTCATGTACCTAAAAA
The DNA here is from genome assembly GCA_013399115.1 of Anseranas semipalmata. NCBI lineage: Eukaryota > Metazoa > Chordata > Aves > Anseriformes > Anseranatidae > Anseranas > Anseranas semipalmata. The sequence goes on from VXAA01007021.1 coordinate 111,462, forward strand.
GGAGAAGTGAGCATGGATGGGACCTAGTGTATAGGGATGTGCAAACCCCCATGTGCTGGGTGAGTGGCCTCTTCACTTTTCCCACCCACAAGGTTTGGACTCAGTGTTGTAGGGCTGGGGCTATCTTGCTACACATTTGTGCACTAAGTAGCATGATAAACCTGGGACCTTTAGGAATATAACACAAATAAATACTCAGCTTCCACTGACTGATTTGTCCCTGCAGTTCACAGTTAGCACTAGGGCCTCCTTTTCCTCATTGTCTGTAGGGGGTAGGAATCCAGGAACAGCCATTCTATTTACCTCGTTCTGCTAATAGTCAAATAAAACACCACACAAACTATGGATGAACTGCCTCCATCTGCCAGTGAGTAGCCCATCTTCAAATGCTGCTTGAAACAAGGTGAAATGGAAGATACTGGCACCTGCTGGCGATTTCCATGAAGTCCACTTGTGCGAGGCTTGACTTGGGACTACTGTAGTGCCTTAGTACCACACACATTGCTGGACAGACTGTCTTTTATCAAGCTCTTGGTCCACGGTGGCTTAAGAATGAGATGTCAAAAACATGCCTCGGAAATGACTGAAGCTGGCTCTGGGCCTGGATGCAGCTGGGTCGTGGTGGGAATTGGCAGGCAATGTCACTGTGGTTTCTGGAGCTGAGGTCCTACCTGAGGTCCTGGAGCATGTGGTGTGTGACAGTGGGAAGGGAAGGAGGGAGGTGACAGTGCTGGAAGCTCAGTCCTTTATTCCATTTCAGTCTACATCATAGCTCCAGCATGGCCTGCAGGGAGGGGGAGAGAATTCAGTGCCTTTCAGATTGCTCTTGGGTCCAACAGAAAAAGAGGCTGCAAAACCACTGAAGGCTTCATGTACATGGGTTAGAGAGAAAATTACCAGTATTTGCCATTTAGGAGAATACCATCTGAGAGCTTTACTGAGATGCAATAACCTTACCATCACTTGGTCTTTAAAACAAGGTAATGCACTTTTCAGAAAAAGATGCTCAAGCTTAGTCAGCTTCTGTAGGCCTGCTGGGGATAGTCCAGGATTGGAGTCTGGGGCTTACAGAAACTCAAACCAGTACTGTTCTCTTCTGGTCTCTAAAAGCTACAGGCTGCTCTGGGCCAAAGCCACAGCTTACAATATCCTTCTTGGTTTAATTTCGCCCTCAAATAACATTATGTTTTCTGTCTTCTGTTGGCTGTTGAGTGGCACCTATTGGTGCTAGTCAGGCATCCTCTTACCCTGTTAAAGTGGCCTGAATTTCATTTCCGTTCGCTTATGGGAGTAATGGTATTCTTTGCCTGTCTTCCAGTTTATGCCATCAGCATAGCTCCCATGAACACCCAGCCAATACATCCCATTCAGGTTGGAGTAGTGGCAGTCATTGTACCACCATGCTCCCTTGTAGGTAGTGGCACAGTTAAAGGAGCTCATGTCGTTGTCCTGGTCTGTTGTTGAAAACGGCATGTCCTTGTGGTATGATAAGGAGTCTCCTGCAGGAGAGTTCACAGTTAACAGTTCACAGTCACTGTTAACACAAGATCACAGTTACTGCAATAGTGCAAAAGGGAACCTAATGTTTATGTGCATCACTGCATGGCATCAGTGGACCTTGCTGGATGCAAGGCAGTTTTTATAAATCCTGCTGTTCTCTTGGTTGCCTAGGTATCCTCCTCGGTCATGGTGAAAAGGAGTATCCTGAGCTCTGCCAGAACTGCTAACACACACAGAGAACTTTTCTATGCCTGTGGAGCAAAGGTGCCATATTCTGCTTGCAGTTACATGGGTGTCGCTTCTTTTGCACCACTTGGATTCTCTGCAGACTTACTGAGGTCTGGACTGTCAGACAGAGTTGCAGTGTACAAAGCCACATAAACACAGAGCACTGCTATCTCAAGCATTGGTTTCACTCATTCCCACATGAGGGGCATTGAATTTTGCAGAGGATTTGTTGTCTTTTTAAAGAAAAAAAAAATCAGGAGTTAAGAGGATGCAGTGCTGATACTGAAAGTATTGAACAGCACCCCAGCCCTAGAAATACCAAACCTTCCTGGTAAATATTTCCTTCTAATAAAACTGAAAGCAGAACTTGGCCTGGGTGCTGTGGAGCTGTGGGAAGGCTAAGTTGGATGTGCCACTGCTCAGAGCCAGACTCCGCATTTGCTGCTAAACTGTGTTGCAACTACAAGCTCTGGCTTGTAGTTACTGCTCTGGGTCACACTTCTGTGGGTGATGGGTGTCCCCTTCCTTCTCTGCACCCAGAGGTCACTCTGCATCTGGGGTGCCATAGGCAGTTTTTAAAAATTGACCCCAAATATAGGTGGTGCAAGGACTCTGCATGACACTACTCTGTACTGTAAATGCTGAATGCTTCTGAAATGCTCTAGAAAAAAGTCTTTCCCAGTAAGCTGCTAACTTACCAGCATTTCCACCAAGGAAGTCACCTAGAACCAGTTTGTATTTCTCAGACTCTCCTAAAACTCTGAAAGAAGCGTACTTGGCAAAATAGTAATTGTTCTCAAAGTCTCTCAGTTCAATGCGGAGTTCACAAGTTCCTAGAAGAGAAGATGGACAGCGTTTCTGCAGGGCTGGTGGTGAATATTCAATTGGAATTCAGGGAGTGAGGGGTTTAAGGAGCCCTGAGCTAATGTGAGTGGAGCTACCACTACTTGAGAGATTATGATATATGTCAAATTGCTGCAGAAAAATCTGTCCTGCACATAGTTGTGAGTCCAAGGCTATTTTTGAACAACATGACTGTCATCACAAAGAGTCCTAGTAGGTAGGTGTGTTGGCCTATCTCCAGGATAAGTCAGGCAGCCAGCTCATTCACTTCTCTGATTTATAGTTTTTCCTTTTTTAGAGTGAATTTCCCTGTGTGCAATGGGCTGCCAGAGCCTCCATGCTGTTTAGAATTAACTGTTGGGACCCAAGAGGGATACAAGAAGTTCAGTCTTTTAGTGGCCTACTGTTGCACAGTGATTGCACTCTAACGGCCCCAGCCTGGGGAAGGAGGCAGACCTTACCCAGAGAGGTGAGGAAGTGGATGTTGTCATTCCCCAGCCAGAACTCCGTTAGCTGGTTGCCAAATCCTCGTTTGTATGAATCCCAATCTCGCAAAAAATTCACTGACCCATCCAAGCGTCTCTGGAAAACCTGCAGGAAACGAGAGTCTCATCTCTGCCAGGTTGTTCATTGCTAAAGGAAGCCCCATTGCCTGGCTTCTAAGAACAGGTGGCACAGCCCTCCCCAGCAAACTCTGCCATTGCATCAGGCCACTCCAGAGGGTAGCTGGGTGCACTGAACCAAAAGGGAAATCTCTCTCACAAATTTGCTTCATCTGTGCTTGGAAATGAGGAGTGATTTGCTGAATTAAGCAGGAATGAGAGAGTGTTTGTGGTGCTCAACCTGTTCCCAGAGACATCTCCCAAGAGAATCCCCTGTGTTCACATGGATTCACCCAGGCTTGACATGAACTTCAGTTGTCCCCCCTGTAACCTGGCTTCATTGTGTTTTTCCTGTCTTTGGTGCTTTCATCCCTTTTTGTTGCTATTTTAGTGCTGTCATTTAGAGCCTTAATCAAAAAATCACTGTAGGGATACAAAAGCTTCCCTCTCCCCATCCTACTCACAATCCATCCTCCACCATCTGTGTCCATATCGCAGAAGACAGTAGTGGCATTGCAGCCTTGGGGGTAGATGGTGTACCATCCACTCAGGATCTTCCCTTTATCCAGCAGCTCTTGGCAGTTCCTGGCTTCTGAGCAAATCAGAGAAAGAGTTGAAGTGGAAAGAGTAATGATGTGCTCTCTGCATCTGGAGAGCACATCAGCCTCATGCCCTGAGCCAGCTGCTTTGGGCCTTCAGACTCCCAGCTGGCTCTTTGCACTGCAGGACTCTGGTGCACACCTATTTGGAGACAAATCCTGCTGCTCCTTGAGTCAATATGTCACAGGGATGATGGGCACTTTCTAAGAGATGGTCTAATGTGCTCAGAGACCTCTCATCTGCGAGGGGTCTTTTGAGGGTCTGGGTGATGGAGCTGCTCCAAGCAGGATAACAAACTCATGATCCAGGAATTTATTTGGGCTCAGGAATGTGGGGCCACAGAGGGTGTGTGGGTAGCTGGTAGCACAGGAGCCATGACACAAAAAAACACCTACCTGTAACACAGAAAATACTGTTCAGTTCACCTCCTGCAGATTGAACAGAGGGCAGTTTCGAATATATACATATATATTGTTTATATATTTATTTTTCCTCACCAAATCCACAGCAGCTCAGATTCATAGGTGCCAAACGATTGACAGAGATTCTTTACTATGAGGGTGGTGAGGCACTGGAACAGGCTGTCCAGAGAAGCTGTGGATGCCCCATCCCTGGAAGTGTTTAAGGCCAGGCTGGATGGGGCTTTGGGCAACCTGGTCTAGGGGGAGGTGTCCCTGCCAATAGCAGGGAGCTGGAACTGGATGATCTTTAAGGTCCCTTCCAACCCAAACCATTCTACAATTCTATGATCCGAGCTTACAGCTGCATTTGTGGTATGCTTTCGTAGGGGAAAGTCTGGGGAGATTTACACTGAGCATCCTCAGTGTGTCAGATGAGAAGACCCTGCTCCGTCACATGCACAGTAAAGTGCTTCCTGATGTTTAGATGGAACCTCTTGTGTTTTTAGTGGCTTCATCTTGGAAACCAGGATACTGAGGCTTTAAGAACCAAGACAGACCTTCTCCAAGTCACGCAGAGGGCATGTTATTTGAGAAGCGCTCACAGGACATGACTGTCCTATCTAATCCAGCCTGGATGGATTACAAATAGCCTCGCAGAAGTTGCAGGTGGCTGTGAGAAGCAAATAGGTTAACAGTGATATTTCCTTACTCTGCCCTTCAGTGTCACTCTGAATTAGTTACTATTGCTGCCCTGTCCTGACTTCTGGTGCATAGATTCTGCCTTCCTGCTTGTCCTCACTGGTCTGTTCTGCAAAGCCAACAGTGGCATGAAAGACCTAGGATGAAACTCACCCAAAGTTTCTGGAAATCCAGGCTCTCCTTTTGTTCCTGTTGGGCAAACAACAGCATCAATTGCTCTCTGCCTTCCACACCCAGTCCTTCCCTCTTTTGCAACTTGACATTGTTTGCTTTTCAAGCCAAAGCCTGCTCCATTGGAATGGGCTGTTTGTTAAGCTCATCTGCATGCACAAAGAGGCACGGTGCAGCAAAGGCAGGAGGAAAAACTCTGTTAGTGATCTGTACTGGCCGCTCCGCAGCCCACCAAAGGCCCATCTGCACAAATCCAGAAGAGCGCAGAGTGACAATGGCAGGTGGGAACCAAAGCCACAGGCTCATGTAATTACAAGGCCAAGTATCTTGTCTGGGCCCCTTCCCAGGGCTGCCCCTGCAGATCCTCCGCCCCGTGTCCATCTGTGACACCCAGCACCCTGAGCCATCTGGATCACCAGGCAGGCACAGGGGGGATGGCTGCCTGGGGGTGTGACACATTATGGGATGCAAGGGAAGAGCATTTTGAGACCATACAGGACTTATTGTGAGATGTTCAGGGAGGAACCAAAGGTGGGAAAAGGGTGGATTTAGGTGATTTGGGAAGGAAGAAGGCAGGGAAAATAGAGGGTAAGGGGATAAAAATGGCTGATTGGGTGTAGATAGTTTGCTGGTCAGTATGCTTGTCTGGCCATGCCCTGCCCTCATCACCACAGTCTGTCATCTTATTAAAATCCTTTCTAGCACTGTGCTGGGTGAGAGCTCTCTATTCTGATTGCACATGTGTGTATGGGGTGCGAGCGCAGCACCTGGAGCCAGATCATGGGTCAGAGATCCATGGGGCAGCGACTGCAGGTGTGAGAGTGAGTGTGATGGCTACCAAAGATCAACCCAGACAAAACTGGTCTGGACCTCAGGGAGTGGGTCTGTACGGGCCGCTCTGGGTGTGAGTGCCTGGGTGCCTGCAGGGGTGAGAGCACGGAGGGTTGGCTATGGGGCTGGGGTGCTCCAGTAGCTGTGCGTTGGGGCAGGGGGGCTGTCTGTACCAGCTACTAGAGTGGGGCTGCAGCCTCGGGGCTTCTATGCCCAAATGCCAGCAACTGGTGAGACTGAGATACAGCTGTTAGACTGAGTCCACTTGCTGGAGGGATCCACCTTGTATATATTTATATACACATACGTATTCTCACTAGCGGACTGTTATCCTGCTCAGCCAGAGAGGGGAGCAGGATGAGGTTGTTGGTGCTCTCTGTGCTCATGTGAGTGCTCTGAATGTTTTTTCTGTGAAGATGGACATGTATATATGTATATTTGCATATAGGTATATATGTGTGTATATATACTATGTATATATATATTATGTATATATGTATATTTATGGTGTATACATGTCCTCTTTGTGTGTATGCCTACTGGGAACACATCTTCAGCCTGGCTGCCAGTTAGACCTGGGGACAGAGAGTGGCAGCCTCACTGCCACTGGACCTAGCATGATATATTTTCCTTTGATAGCTGATCAGGGGCCAAGAGGTCTAAATGGCAAGACTGACACAATATATGTCTCTGTTAGACCTGCCTGATGCTAGACCAGCTTGAAGAGTGGGTTGCAAACATTTTGTGCTGGTGAGTCTCACTTTGGTGGGACACATGGAAAAGGAGTAGGTGGGTGTGGGGAGGAAGTCAAAACACACCCAGGGAAGAAGGCAGGCTCAGAAGACCCAATAAGGGAAGAGTTACTGCTGGCAGAGGGCTTCAGTGGGTATTTTGGGAGCACCTGTGACAGCTGGAGCAAATGTGCTATACTAGTGACCAGATCAGTAGCATTTGGCTCCAATTACAAGCCAAGTTCCTGTGAGAGAAGCCACAGTGCAGGCAGAGTTGAGTTACATGTGCCAGTGGCCCTAGCATGCGGGATGATGTTATCAGAAAAAAAATATATATATATATGTATGTATATATATATATATAGAGAGAAACACCTTGTTTTCTCTCTATCCTATTGCTAATGCTAGAGAGAGACAAGTTCCTCTGGCATTAACAGTAATGGAGTTTTGTCTGAGCTTCTGCCTTTTGACATAGCAGGGAAGGCCAGAGGTCTGCCCAAATGTGTCTGGTCCCTTGGGCTGGTGTGTGCAAAGCCCTGCTGTGTCTGTAGCTGATGGTGCTGGGCAGCAGCATCAGGATCCCGGGCTGGAGACAGCCCCTGTTGCTGTCTGGCTGGTTTGGGAGATGGGCTGCTCACAATCATCAGGGGCCAGGACTGAGCCTCTGCTGGGAGCTCCAGCATCCCAGGCTCTGTGATGGGGAACAGCTATTGTCAAATAACCCCATCCAGTACCCTGTGGGGTACTTTTATTTTTCTATAGTTGCTCCCAAATGGTGTGTTGTTCTAGAATGGCACAGGGTGGGAGCTGAACTGAACAGGCTCACATCAAAAATTCAGCTTTACCTTTTGGGCCTGGGAAGCCACGGTCTCCTGCCACTCCTGGAAGAGAGAAGAGAAAAAAAATCCTCATCACGGATGACTCAAAGGGAATGAATTACTGCAACTGCAACTTGCCAAGTAGCTGCTCCTGGCCCTCTGTGTTTCCCAAATGTACAGGAGAAGCTGTTGTAAATGGTGCAGAGCTATGGTGCTCAGCTGCGTGCCCCAGATGAAGGCAGGGCCAGCACTGCCCCCTTGCCCTGCTGGGCCCTGCCTGCTCTCCAAATCAGCAGCATCTCTCAGGAACAGCAGGACAGAGGCAAGAGAGAACTGCTTCTTCTGCTGCTGGATTCATGGCTCTGTCTCAGTGACGTTTTGTGTTGGTTTTCAGTTTTAAGTCTGGGATCTGTGAGATTTCAGGCAATAGCTGCTCATTCAGTGTGTTCTGATTCAATCTCCTCCTGCGGGGTTCTGCTGATGTCTTGGGTGCTTTTGACCAGGAAATATGTACATATTCAGCGTGCAAAGGGGCTGTTTTCCCAGATGTTCAGTGTGCCAGTGCTCAGTTCCTGGGTGACACCTTGTGGTGGGAACTGAAAGTGTCACGATTTGCTTCCTGAGGCTGAGCTATGGCTCTGAATGCTTCTTGAGGCACGGTTCAACAGTCTTGTCCTACGGAGCACTTCTCAATTTGGGTCTATGAACAGCCAGAGGTCAAATAAGTGACTTCCTCATTTTGGGGAGGGGGTCAGCCCATTGCAAAGGAATTCCTATTCCCTCCTTGCTTCATTCTATGCCAGCTGTTTCCACTCCAGGAGTGGAGAACGGGGAGATGTCTGATTTTAGGGGGCTGATAAGGGGGACTTTGAAAAGAAGAGTAATACCTTCCTCTGAGATGTGGTCCCACCCTATGACACTGTTCCTAGTACCCATCCCATGCCAGATCCATGCCCCAGATCTGCCTGGCCTACCAAATCTCAGACATTTCATCTCTGTAGATCCAGTCTTCCTGTGTATGCCCTGAACTTCAGCAGGTTTATGGATTAAAGCTGAATATGTTATGCATTACCTTTTGTACCAGGTGGTCCTGCTTTCCCAGGGAGTCCCCGGGCTCCCATTTCTCCTACAAGGAAAAACTGAGTTTATATGGGCATATTGCAATCTGACCAGAGGGGAGATGATACAGAAGCCTGGACAGCTGGGCCTCAGCTTCTGCAGAAACAAGGAAGCTGGTTTTTTTTTGTTCATTAGATGATATTTTACAACATATCTCACTCCCTTTCTTCTGCTAAAGCTAGACTACACAGGTACTGTCAATGTATTCCATCCCTCCACATCCCTCCTCCCCCCCTGCAGCAAGAAAGCAATCTAATGTCAAAGCATTCATTGCTTTTGTAATCTCACCTTTTGTTCCTGGGAGACCTGGTTCTCCCTTTGGGCCAGAGGCACCTGGGATTCCTGGGCATCCTTGGAGAACAGTAAGCCGGTCAGCATCACCTAGTCCCACTATTCTCACCTCTGAATAAATGAAGACAGTCATCATGGAGATTATTACGACTCTGAAATGTCTTGGAGAGGAAACCGCACCCTTTGGGCTTCAGAATCAGTGCAAAAGGCAAAGACAGGCAAAAGTGATGTCCTATCTGAGGAAGGGAGTTCGGCCAAATTGTATGGGTTAAGAGACAGTATTGAGGTTGATGCATATTAGAGGCATTAGACACTGAATCTCTCTGGCTTCAGGGAAGTTTAGTGGAAGAGGAGGCTGTTATGTGTGACATTACATGCATGACAAATACACTGTAGCTTAATAAAACAGAAGATGTGAGGTGCTCTGTGCGATATTGACAGCAAAAAGTAAATGGCATTGATGGGTCTGTGGACAACAAGATTCTGCCTGATTTCCTAACACCAGATCAGTTTAAAATTATGCCTATTGCCTTTCTGGGGAATACAGACAGAAAGCTGTGGTGCGCAGTGTCCCCAAGCTGCCAGGATGCCAGGCACCCAGCAAGCACTTGATTGATCCTTTATATTGCTCTGCATCCTTCAGTAACTGGGGCAGGCACCATGTATGGAAACTATTGACCAGGATGGAAAACCTTGAATGGGGCAGCCTGTTCCTGGAGATACCGCTGATGAGTAGGCAGGATTCTAAACCTTTAATTGAAGCCAGCAGCTTTGTAAAGCAGCTGCTGAGACTTCATCACCCACCAGCATCCTCCCACTTGCAGCTGAATTAAAATGATGCATAAAAGGAACAAATTCTCCCCTTCCCCCTCCCCCCCAGCTCAGATATAACAGCCTGCCTCAGGGCAATGGCAGTAACATTTGTGCCCCACTCACCTGGGCAGGTGTCCTGGGCATCATAAATGGTGGCTGATATGCTAAGCAGGGCAAAGAGGATTGCTGCTGCCCTCCCCATGGCCGGCACAGCTCTCTGCTCAGCTCCCCTTCTCCATCCCAGGCACTGTGGTTAGCATTGACCCATCTGAGCCTTTTATACCTAACAACAACAAAAAAATACAGTGTAGGCTCCACCTCTGCAGTTGCCCGCTGTCTGGGTCCCCAGTCTGTGTTTCCAGAGCTTTTCCCCAGATAAGCAGCTTTCCACAGGCCTGATGTGGAAAGTTCTTGCGTGGCAGCCCCAGCCAGCCTTGCCTCAGGCCTCTGCACATTTTGATACCTTTCTCCTCCTGTATTGTATTTCTAGATGAAATGAACCTGCAAAAACATACATTTAGCTCAACGCAGACAGCTCCCCTCTTCTTTCCTGCTAGTGGCACTTTACAAAGAGCGGCGCTTACTGTGTGTATGGGGGAACTGAGGCACTGGGAAAAGAAAAGCCCAAGATCAACCAAGGCCACAGACAGAAGCTGCAGTGCCTGATTCATGCTCCAGTGCGCTGCCTGCCAGGTGGTCCTGTGTCACTTTGCAACATTTCAAACAGAGGTTTCAGTTTATATGTGATCCAGGACTGATCTGGAGTTAAAATTCTGCATAGCCAGGTGATATTGGGTGGGAAAAGCATGTCTGACTTTTTTCCCTGCCTGTTTTTTTTTTCCCAGTCCCTGTTCATTGTAATAGTGAGTAGGATTTCAGTTTCTGTCACGCTCTCTGTTCATTTGTGGCAGCATTACGTGAGGTTCAGACTACTTCATCAAGTCTGACCCTCACATTACCTTCAGATACAGAGACCTTAAAGTTTATAGCAGAGTTTTTAGCAGAGGGTAGATTCTTTTTTTTCTCCTTATTGTTGCATCCCAGTTCAGAGAAGACAGTGATTTCTTGGAGTGTTTCCCAGCTATCAGGATATCAGAGGTAGAACCAGCTTCCCCTCAAGCATTCACTTCTGTCATGAAGTCCCTTTAACACCCCAAGTTCAAATGATATATGAAAGCCTACTTAAAAGTTAAGCAAATGGGAGAAGGCAGGAGAGAGACAAGAGAAATATTTGGTTATCACCTAAATTCTGTATCTCTAAATAGCCCGTAAGTATACACACTCATGTACATGTTTGTATTTGTATGTATATAAAACAATAATCCAACAGCTGTTATGATTGTTGTTGTTCCCAATATGCAATTCTGGCAGGGAAGTGCATGCCTTAGTTTCCTGTCCCTGTCTAAAACAAAAAAAACAAAAAAACAAAAAACAAAAAACAAACAAACAAAAAAACTGCAGAGAAATCGCCGGGATTGTGATCTGACCACCTGAATTCAAGTTTGGGTTTTGTTTTAAGTGGGGAAAAAGCATCTCATTCATGACAAGTGTTGTGCATGCAATTCTCAGGGAGAAATGAGAACAGCTTCTTTCTTCAGCCTTTCAGAAGGAGAGAGAAAAAGGATGAGCAGATGTCTTTGAGCTGCTAGGGCAGGGGAGGTATATGCAGAGAAGTTTAGGGTGAGTGGGGACTTGTGCACCCCTCTTCTCTCACCCTTTGCATGGCAAATGCTCCTGCAGCACAGGCTGCTGCCTGTCAGAGACAGAGTTGTGTCTGCCCCATGGGGCAAGTGAAGATGAAGAAGAGCCAGCCAAAAGTACTGAGAAGTCTTCTCCTACCCAGCGCCCTGTATCCTGTGCTCTGTGCCTGGAAACAGCTGCAATACTTTGTTCCAATATCCAGCAGCAAGAGCTGCCCTCAGCTGGTTCCCTTGGTAAGTCACCCCACCCCACCTCAGTCACTGGCCTCGCAGGTTACCCTGTCCCTACAGTCTGGCAAGGGCTCCTGGCTAGATCTGTCCTGTAAAAAAAAAGTAAGAATGGGTTTGCCCCAGGTTTTCCCAGTTGCTCCCTTAGCAGGGTGGCCAGATCTGCGTGAGGCTGAGAACACACATTGTGGAGGCAGTTCTGATGTATCAGCCCAGCGCTGATGTATCCACTTAGGTGTTATTAGCTGTGGGCTCCATCCAGCCTGTGGGATAGCTGCTTTCAGCTGAGGAGGCAATGCTGCAGTGTCCTTCTGGACATAGCTACTTTTGGGAGCAGGGGAGAAACTGCCAATGAACAAACAGTCCAAAGTAGGCCAGGTCCCTGAGGGTAGATTTTGAAATTGACCCAGTGATCAATATGTCCTAAATTGTTTTTCCTCTCGCTGTGGCTCAGTGAGGATCACAGAGTGCAGATTGTTTACAGCAATTCTTTTTTCCTATGTAGGTTCTCACTCAAGTCCTAGGAAATGTCCCCCATCAGTCCTGAAAACCCAGTGTCACTCTGAGGATGCAGAAACAGGAGTTTTAAGCACATTGCATGAATAGGGAGTGCCTCTGAACACTGTGACTCATCTCTTCAACTCTAGAGATGTAAATGTCAAGAGTGAAGGCTCCAGAACTGAACTGATTTGCAAAGCTCCAAGGAAATAAGCTTAGTAAATCAGAAGGCACAAACAGATGACAACAGATCTTCAAAAAATTAATGTGGGAACATGGTAGCTGCAAAACAGAGGATTTAGCACTGATTAATGCAAAATCATAGGTGAAATCCTGGCTCCTGGTGGGTTCCTGGGAGTTTTGCTACCAGAATGCTAGAGCTTCACAGGAACATGGGGAAAGCTGCAAAGGCTGTAAAGGTGCCAGAAGGGCAGACAGTTGGCACTGGGGAGCTGAGAGAAACTCTGACAGGTCTGACTTCAGGCAATGTGAGATAACAACTCACTTGAGAGCATCAGCACCATTGCAGGTGCCCATAGGGAGCTTGCCTTGCTGGGAAAGGAGTGATCTGACATCCAAGGGTAGGTAATCATCCAAAGTGGCAAGGAGAGATGTTCTTTTGACTTAGCCTTGCCTGGGTTGTGCTATTTATAGCTCTTCAGTATGGGCCAATAACAAAGTTTTCAGCTGATATTTGGAAATGTAAGTGTACATTTTCAAGGGAGAATTTTTTTTAGCCCGTGACAAATCTTAGCATCTGTGGTGGGGACATTTGCCCAAACTAAGATAGCAGTTTTTTTTCAGAAGATGTCCCTTGGTTTTCCCTTCCTGCTTCTGAGTTTTGTGAACATATTGTATCTTCAAGTGCCTAAGACCCTCACTGCTAACGGCCATGTTGCACCTTTTGCTTGTCCATACTACATGATGTGCATCATAGCTCCCAGCTCCCAGGAGTTCCTGAGGCTCCAAAAAGGCACAGATAAGTGGCAGAGTTTCTAAAGACAGTTGTCCTCACAAGGGAGGGGAAGTGTGGGAAAGCAAAGACAGAATTCCCCCCTGCTCCTACCTTTGGTTTCACATGCTGTGTTGCTGAACAAGGTTTCACTCTCTGCTTTCCCAGGGAAGCTTCAATGCAAACTCCATGCTGTGAGAAGTGCAGGCTGATGTTTGTTTCATTGGTCTTGGCTGGTGTCCATAGACCCATCCATAGCTGGTGCCTGCTGTAGCATGTCCTAGTACTGGGCAGCCAGGCAGCGCAGTGATTTATGAACACAGACCACCCACTTGAACCTGCATCTAGGGGCTCCTTTTCTCCACATTTCCATACACTGTTTTCTGGGGGAGAGACAATGGTCTCCTCATTTCAAGAGTCAATCAGGGCATGTCTCTATCAGTTATTGCATACCAGCTGTGTGCCCATGCTGAACATTTGGTTTGGTATTTGCTTGGTTTCCTCTGGGAGCTGGTGTCAGGGAGCCTTTGCTTAACTCTGCTTATGGTGATAAATTGAGGTTGTGTACAAGGAAGGATTTCATTTTAGTGGTTTCTTTCCTACCAGTCTCTCTGTGAGACTTTGCTTTGACAAAATATTTTCCATATCCATTTTTAACATCTTTTGTAAGCTCTGGTAAGACCCGTTCTTATCCATGAAACACTGGCAGCTGTTCATCACTGTGATCAGGGAAGACAGGCGAAGTCATGATTTATAGGACAGGCAGAGGCTGCTCTCTACCCTCCCTGCTCTGATATTAACATATATTAATCTGATATTAACAGATATTAATAATATTTGCTGATATTATTTTTCTCATGTACAGAACTATGGAGACAGGTGGGACTAATTGCTCTGGCACAACTCTGTCCCTGGATGAGGTATGTGCTCAGGAAAGGGGCAAGGGTGGAGTGCTCTTACTGCAAAGGCATCTGATGAAGGTATGCAAGCCAAATGGGCAAGGATGGCAACAGGTAAATGACAGGGTAAGTTTTCCACCAATTTGTCCATTGTTGGACTAGCCAAATGTCACACAACTGGAATTGATAGCTGCAACTGATAGCTGCAAATAAACTGCAGGCCTCAAATGCCATGTTTGTTTTAAAGTGATCACTGCGTAAAAATATTTACTTCCTCCCTGTCCAGAGGAGGGCTTTTCTCAATCTCCTGACTTGCCTCCAGTGGCTTTGCAGAGCTGAGCAGCTGTAGAGCTTAGAGTGGGAAACTAGTTCCCACGACAGGAACCAATATCTGTCTGTCGGGCAAAAGTGTTGGCCAGGTTTTCTGGCTTCCTCCAGACATTATGTAATACAAGCCATAAAAGCATGCTGAACTATTTGACACAAAGAATAAAGACCAGATTTTCAGAAGAGCTCAGAGACAGACTTTCCTGTGTTCCTGCAGGGCTGGACCAAGCTGTAGGGAGCAGGGTTGGTATTGGGCTCCCCCCCCTCCAGGATGCACCAGCAGACACTTTGGTCCTTCACAAAGTGCCCCAGACTAGTGATGGGCTGTCATACAGTGCCTATCCTTTTGGAAATTGTGTGGCACTGCTGATACAACAGCCTATACACAGAACTGCCCCATGGGTTTTGTCTTTAAATGCTCTGTACCTTTGAAGTCCTGATAAGACTGAAAGTTAGAAAAAGCTTCTCTATTGTAAATCTGTTCAGATGGTTTTAATAGTATCATCTACAGCAATACTGTTCAGCTGAGTTTGGAAAGGAATGGTGCAGATCCAGTGTTAATGGTTTGGCTAATGGGCTGCTCAGTCCAGTGCTGTGTTTGCTGGTCTGATGTCCACTGTGGCCTTGGTAGGATAACTGAGGATAACTGAGGATAACTTCTACTTAGAAGGCTGTAAGATTTTAATCAAACATTTACTTTGCTTTAGTTTTACTTGTTTCAGCACAAATGAATCTTGTAGAAAATGACTTTTTCTTTTCACCTAGCCTGAGCCAGGTGTAAAGACCAAGGGCTGAATGCTGCTGGAGTTGGGCAGTTATCCTGCATAGGGGGGTGGTGAACTGCTACCTAAAGTTCAGCTAAAATCCAGCTCTGATAGCAACAAGATGTGTCACTGAAAAATTTCCTAAAAGCCACAGCCAAACCACAGCCTTCTTGCCAGGCTATGGTGGTCTGAATTATTGGTGGTACCACCAAGCACCTTTGTAGGTTACAGTGCAGTTATTAAGAAACAGATCTTTGGCCAAAAAATGGCATGTTTTTGTGTTTGGGCAACGACTCCCCCATGGATAAAACCAACAAATCTTGTTAAAACAACTTCAGCTTCTGTATGTTACTAGAGGCCTGTCCCCACTACCATGGCCTGTCCATTCTGCATGTCCTCTGTGACCATCCAGGAACATGCAGTCCTCCGCAGTGGGGTGAAGTCCCTGCCGTCACATTTACCCTTCCTCCAGCCAAGGGTGGCAAGGACCCATTGAGCTAGAGTGGAGGAGGCAGATTGGCCTAGTGTTAACATCGCCGAGATCCAGGATATTTAGGTCTGTCTTGTCTCTCTTTCTTGCTGCTGTTACCTGCTTGTGATAGTGTCCAAAGTGCTAGAAAACCCTGACATGAAAACAACAATCAGTTGTTACTCTAAGTGTCCAATAAATTCCATATCCAGGTCCCTCTTCAGCAAAGTGTTGCTGAATCAAGGTTTCCCCTTGCAAATAGAAAGTTTAGTTAGTGCAACTAATTCTGGTTACCTGATGGAATGACAGCTTTGCCTTCACAGGTCTCTAGGGAGTGTTATTAAACTATGCTGTGCCTTTTTAGTCTTTAGGATTAGTGACATTGGTCTGAGGAGAACTTGAAACCCCAGGAGCATCAATGATGTTCTGGGGTGGTGTTTCATGGGGCTCTGTGATTGTGCTGGATGCCCTATTGCCTGTGCTCCGAGCATCCCTGGCACTGCCAGCCCCTGAAAGGGTCTGCACAGACCCTTATAGGACAAAAGAGAAAAGGTCATTTATGAAAAGTATGTTATGTCTTGCCACTATACAACATTTCTTTGTCTCTGCAGATCATTCCTGCCCTGCTGGAAGCTCCAGATCATCCCTTGGGTCCTCCTTACATGGCATTGACACTGCTGAAGTTTCCAAGGATCAGTTTGTATTTTTCAGTTTCCCCTAAAATTTTGAATGAATGTGTATTTCGCAGAATGACTGTTGTTATCAGAGTCCCTTAGGTCAATGTGAAGCTCGTTATTTCCTAATCATAACTGACAGCCACAACAATAGACACATAATGCCAGTGCTTTGCTGTTTTATTTATTTATTTATTTATTTATTATTATTATTCCATATTTCTATTTCTGTGGTCTTTAGGAATTCTGATTTATTACTGAAGAGATTCCCAACCATATTTATCTCATGGCCACTTCCTCAGCTGGTCAAAAAGCTATAGTATAGCTGTAATCAGTGCTCCTGGGTGTTACTTGAATCTCCTGCCTCACCTCTAAACTTCCAGAGAAAGCTGATGTATTCTGGGGGGAGCTTGGACAGATTTTGTCATTTTATTTGTTTTATTGATTTTTTTGGAGTTCCATCATTATGGTAATCTTGTCCCTCTGAAATTATGGCCTTCCTCCCATTATCTTCCTCCCTCTTGTCTTGGAGTAAAGCAGTGGATGGAGACATGCTGAGGGAAAATGTTCTGGCTGCTGCCAGGGTTATTCACAGCATTACTATGGCTCCTGCCCTCTGTCACAGAATCACAGAATCACAGAATGGATGAGGTTGGAAGGGACCTCTGGAGATCATCTACTCCAACCCCCCTGCCAAGCAGGGTCACCTAGAGCACATTGCACAGAATCGCATCCAGGCAGGTTTTGAATATCTCCAAAGAAGGAGACTCCACAGCCTCTCTGGGCAACCTGTCCCAGTGCTCTGTCACCCTCACAGTAAAGAA
>VXAA01007021.1:128670-141814 GCA_013399115.1 Anseranas semipalmata
AGAGGGTTATTCATCCCTAGGTGCAGTACCCTGCACTTGCCTTTGTTGAACTCCATGAGGCTCTTCACCGCCCAATGCTTCAGCTTGTCCAGGTCCCTCTGAATGGCAGCACAGCCCTCTGGTGTATCAGCCGCTCCTCCCAGTTTTGTATCATCTGCAAACTTGCTGAGGGTGCACTCTATTCCATCATCCAGGTCACTGATGAATAAGTTGAACAGGACTGGACCCAGTACGGACCCCTGGGGGATGCCACTAGCTACAGGCCTCCAACTAGACTCAGCGCTTCCAATCACAACCCTCTGAGCTCTGCCATCCAGCCAGTTCTCAATCCGCCCCACTGTCCACTCATCCATCCCACACTTCCTGAGCTTGCCTATCAGGATGTTATGGGAGACAGTGTTGAAAGCCTTGCTGAAGTCAAGGTAGACAACATCCACTGCTCTCCCCTCATCTACCCAGCTAGTCATTCCATCATAGAAGGCTATCAGGTTGGTTAAGCATGATTTCCCCTTGGTGAACCCATGCTGACTACTCCTGATCACCTTCTTCTCCTCCATGTGCTTGGAGATGACCTCCGGGATGAGTGATTCTATCACCTTTCCAGGGATGGAGGTGAGGCAGACTGGACTGTAGTTTCCTGGTCCTCCTTCTTGCCCTTTTTGAAGACTGGGGTGACATGGGCTTTCTTCCAGTCCTCAGGCACCTCTCTTGTTCTCCATGACCTTTCAAAGATAATGGAGAGTGGCCTAGCAACAACATCGGCCAGCTCCCTCAGCACTCATGGATGCATCCTGTCTGGGCCTATGGATTTGTGGGTGTCAAGTTTGCCTGTCTGCACTGAGTCATCCAAAATTTCAGCTGCATTCATGTAGTCCCTCAAAGGCTCTGCTTGAAGGCAAGGGGCTGGGGATGTGGCTGTTTCCACATCTCCCTGGCCAGGCTATGCTGTGAGGCATGAGGACCTGTTGCATTTGGACTGATTTTTGGTTCCTGTTGTTGGGTGAGAACAGTGTTAGGAAAAAAAAAATGTTAGCACTTTCTTTACCCTCTGATGTTAGTGTGTGAATGTTGTCATTCCCAAGCCAGAATTCAATCAGTTGACTCTGAAAGCCTTTCTCATATGAATTCCAGTCTCAGAAAAAGTCCAGTGAGCTATCCACTCATCTCTTTAAAACCTGCTGGGGCAGAAGGCAGAAGGAAAAGGAAAGGTTATGTCTGAAAAGCTTAGCACATTTTCAATGCAGGGTGAATAATGACAGGGAGATTTTCACACAAGGACGTTTCATCATGAGGCTGTTCTAAGTATCATGTGGGCTATGACAGATGGAATGAGGAAGTTCACTTTTGGGGAAAAGATTGTTTCTTCATATGCATTTGCTAAGGATCTCGTAAAATAGAGCAGTAATCCATACTCGTGCACCTCTGGATTGGTAGTTAGTAATAATTATTAATCACTATAGATGATGGCATGGTGATTAGGATTAAGTGTAATAATTATTTTGATAATTTAGCAATATGTTCACAGTCCCAGAAATCCAGTCTGTAAACTGAGCACTACTTATTTCAGTGCCATTAAGAAAAGCATAAAGTAAAAGCCTGGGATTTTTTTTTGTCTCTAACTGAAACCAAAAACTCAAATATTTATTTCCAAAAAATTGAGGGTGATAATTATTTATGTGTTTATGCTTCACACAGTACCTATTCTACTTTAAAGACCCACAGACTTTCACAGTCAAAAAGTCAACCTGTGAAGACTGACGATGTTATGAATCTTTTTTGCTGCCAGCAGGCACAGGTCAGAGAAGCTGCAAGGGATGGGGCAGCCTCAGGGCTCTGCTCCGGCAGCACTTATAACCCAGCCATCTCTGTCCCTGCCCATGCCACGGAGCACAGCCACGGTATGGCAATTCCAGGGGTAGATGGTGTACCAGCTGCTCAGGATGGCCCCTCTGGTTAACAGTTCCTGGCAGCTCTTTGCTCCTAGAGGGATGGTGACATTAAACTGAGAATTAATTACCAATGCATGAACTGGAAATGGAAACTAACATTGCTGGCAAGTTGTTACTGTTTCAGGCAGTCTTAAATTGTTGATATGGGAAAAGGAAAGTACAGTTGGGTAGATCTCAGCTGGGTGTGCGTCTTATTCTCAGATCATTTCTTTTTATAGGAGTGTGCAAGGATTTATCATGAGACACACATTTCTGTTTACAGAGACTAAAGCATGTGAAGCATGTTCCCCAAATTCCATCATTTAAATTCAGATCTAAGCAGCTTTTCTTTTTCTTTTTTTTTTTTTTTTGAGTAAATGACTTTTGTAGTGATGTATACCTTTAGTAAGCAAAATCAAATTTTAAACAGATATGATATAAAAGACAACAAAAAAAGGAGACAACAAGCTGGGTTTTCTGGGAAACAGTCACCTTTTCTACACAATAGGTCATCCAAGTCTGGCACCTCTATCAGAAAAATACAAAGCACCTAAGGAGAGACCAGAAAACCTGTGTAATCTCTTTTGTAGCTCCTGTGCAATAAAACAATAGAATCAACAAGCCATGGTTTCTGTTGTGCAGCTATTAGCAAACAGAGCTTGAGTTTTTTTACCAGAAGAGTATACCTTATTGGACACAAAAGGCCACCAGTTTTAAGAGCTGGAAAGAGGAGACTGGTTAGCATGGTGTCCACCTGGAATGGCTTTTTTACATGACAGTACCCATCTATTTGTTTGGAGTCCTCATCTTGTCTTCCATTACTGTGGAAGATACTGCTATGTTACAGGTGTGAGTAGGGTTCAAGGTACATTGATCTTTCCAGAAAGCACAGGAGCCCCATGATGGAACCTGGACCAAGTTACTGCCTCCTTGATCTCTGCTGTACCAAGGGCCCAGCAAGCTTCTTGGCTGTTTGCAGAGCTGTTCTACTTTTAGTACAATAAAGGATTGGAACTTTGATGGAACTCACCTATTTTTGCTGGTTCCGCAGAATCTCCTTTGGCTCCTGCAGAAAGAACAGTTGCAGATGCTGCGTTACCAAACTGAACCCACTCCCATCCTGGCATGATAAGAGCCTGATCTTCACATCATCTCTCCATATAGAAGAAATGTTTAAGGGGGATGCAACAGGGACATCAGAACTAAAGCCACCCAGGACAGTAATTTAAATGGCCATGTTTAGGAAAGTGAAGAACATTCTCTTTAATTTGTTTCCTGTTACTTTACTTTTCTCACGGTGTGTGTGTGGGGGGCTGCATTCTCAGGGATCCCTTGAGCTTTTCTCTTCCCTTTTCTCCTGCAGAACACAAGAAAGGGAAGACTGCAGCTCATGACAACAGATGGGAAAAATCCCACAATGTCTCAGCCAGAAAAGCCCTGAACTCTGAGATTCTTAGGGCAGGCCTTTCACATATCACAGGGTAATGTGTCCTTACTAAAAGTCATCCTGAGGAAGTACTTCTGACCATCACAGAGAGCAATCAGTTGAATGTAGCAATTAGCAAGCTGGAGGGAAGTGGGAGGTGATCAAGATACAGCAGCCTGTGGTGGTGGGTGGGCAGAGCATGCCTTAGCTGCTGTGCAGGGCCCTGCACTGCCTTTCTAACCCATCTGCTGAAGTCCCACAAGCAGAGGTCCTCTCTACCAGCACTGCCACCACACAGACCCCTGGCTTGCCAGGATGCTCACCAGGCTGAGACATTGGTTCTGATCTCAGACATGTTGGATCTCACAGACACAGTACTCACTCTGCTTGGGCATCCATTTTCCATTTCTCTCCTGCACAGTCCATTCCTCATGTGAATGCAAAAAGCAGTGCCAGATGTGCCAGGGAGATGTAGAGATGCTGGTGTGTGTGTGTGACGGTTGTGTACACAGGACAGAGCAGCTCTTCCTTGTGGCTAGAATAGCACTGAAGCACTTGAAGGACTTTGGTGCCCCTTTGCCCCAGCAGAAGGGAATGGAACTGGAGTGGGATTCTGACTGTTGACTTCACCGCCGGTCCCAGATATTCGATAATTTTGTTAAGGGTGAATGTACCTCTTGGGCCAGCAGCTCCTGCTTTGCCATTGGGTCCTGCAACGCCAAGAGACCCAGGACATCCACGCAGGATGGTGAGCTTGTCAGAACCACCCAGGCTCAGTACTTTTGTCTCTGGAGAAACAAACACCCTGGTGAACAATATTAATGATACTTGCAGAGATAGAAACATTTTGCAAAATTATAGGGATTTGTAGAGAGACTTTCACTTAAAATCCACATTTCTAGGTTTGGAGCTTGGCAGGAAAAAAAAAAAACAATTTCAACGTTGATACTTTTAGCTGCATTTAATATTATTACTCCTAATCTCCCTGAGTTTAGGAGGCTTGTGCCAGGAGCATGAAGGCTCTCAGCCCACAAGTCAGAATTACAAAGTATCTGATCTGCTGTAATTTTATGGATTTTTAGCCACTGCCTGAGGACATTAACAAACCAAACTTGAACATTAAACATGTTGGAGGTCAGGAGAAAATATTGCACAATCCCAGGTCCCAGACAGGCTGTCCCCAGGAAAGGGGCCTTCAGAAACACAGAAAGAGGGGCTATTTTCATGGCTTGTGGAAGCTGTGTTAATGTCCTTAATTGCACTGCTTAAAATACTTTTATTTCCAAAACATGCAAAGATTTATTACTTGAAATTGCCCACAACATGCTCAACACTCAGTACAAAAGCGGAACAGAAACAGAAAGTCAGTGTCTACGGAGATGACATTGGCTGTCCTCTCCCTTTCCTTCCCTCTTTAGCCCGTGTATTTTCTCTCCACGTTTTCTTGCCTATTTTACTAATTCTATGCAAAATCAGAGCAGGGATTAACTTCATTTTATTCCATTCATTTATGAATGAATCCTTGAGATTCATTCTCGTTCAACCCTGAGACTGTGTCAGGAAGCCCAGGGGAGATTCTCATTGTTCCATGCAGTGAGAAAAATATAGATCCACTGCCACCAACTGCGCCCAGCTCCAGCCAGTTTCATGGTGCCACAGATAGCAGCACAGTTGTTAAAGATGTGTATTATGTGTAGGACAAAGGACAATGGTTTTAAACTAAAAGAGGACAGGTTTAGATTAGACATTAGGAAGAAATTCTTCACTGTGAGGGTGGTGAGGCACTGGAACAGGCTGCCCAGAGAAGCTGTGGATGCCCCATCCCTCAAAATGTTCAAGGCCAGGCTGGATGGGGTCCTGGACAACCTGATCTAGTGGGTGGCATCCCTGCCTATGGCAGGGGGGTTGGAACTGGATGATTTTTAAGGTCCCTTCCAACCCAAGCCATTCTGTGATTCTATGATTCTGTGATCTCCCAGGGGATTGTGGTGTCCACCAAATCCACACTGAGCAAGTTGGAGCTGTGTCCACAGTGTCCTCACAGGTGTGAGGCCAATTCTTCCATGTGCAGCTGGTGGCAGTGGGGGATTTTGGAAGAGGACTGCAAACACTCATGTTGCCTCTCCCCCATGGGGAGTTTCTGTACCTGGCCTTGTGGAGCAGCTGCTGCTGTTGAGCAAGGGCAGAGTCAGTGACAAAGTTCTGGGCACAGCAGACACGCTGGTAAGAGCCAGTGCTGATCCAAGTGGTGCAGAATGAAGGCTGAGCCCCGGCTGAAGCTCGTCCTGTGCTGTGTGTGGACTGCAGCTGTTCTCTGTGTGAGTTCTCCACTGGGGTCTTCCACAAGCTCTGCCAGTGTGCAGTGAGTAACCTGGACAGCTGTGCTGGGGAGTGATGGCAGTCGATGCTTACCAATAGGGCTGAGTGAGTCTAGCCTATCTGTTTTCCTGGGGGTTTCTTTCAACACCCAGAGATCCTTCTGTGCTAACTTTTAACTCAGAGCACAGGGATCTTGCTTGGGAAGGTTTATTTTCTCAAATCTTTCCTCCAAGGAGCTCAGCTGCTTGTTCTGTGGTGAAGAGAAATCTCAGGGTGAGCAATTGCACTACATTGAGTTGGAAAAAGCTTTAGAAGTCACCATAAACAGCCACAGGGAGTGTGTTGAAATGTGACTCACCAGTGCCTTCCAGCCATCTGCGGAGGCAGGGAGAAGAGACTGGGAAGGCAAACACAACAAGGAAAAAAGAAATTCTGGTTACTCTGGTGAAGGAGAGGCAATGCAATCAGAGTAGATGAAAGATGGAAGGGTTTGAATTAATTTTCTCACCTGTTTGGACACTGCTCAACACTTCCTTATAAGCCTGACTATCTAATAGTCAAGGCCCATGAATCTCCTTCTCCCTCCATCCAAAAACTGCATCAAGTTTAAGAACTCCTTCTCCAGGGAAAGAAGACAGATGAAATTAAGATTTATGTAACTGCTGACAGAAATTGAAGCCTCAGCAGAAAAGATGTTTCATCTGTAACCTGGGAAAAAATATATTACTGAAGACTGTAGGAGCAGCTGGAACACAAGCTGGCCATGTGTGCGACAGGAGGAGGGGTGGTGTTTGATGGGTTCTGAAATAACTGAAATTGCTGAAATAACCATTGCACCCAGTGATAATTACAAACGAGTCACATATCCTCTGGGTGGTAAAGGAGCAGACAATTCCACTTGAAGGAGAAAAGTCTAATTTTCTGGAACCCTGGAGATCAGAACCCCTAAAAAAGGTGTGTAGAGATTTTGAATAAACTGTAGAAATAATAGTTTAAATTTCAGCCACAACTCTTACACATTTGATGTCTTGAAGCAAAGACATTTAATGCCTTCTTCACCCCTGTCTTCAACTCTGATGATAGGCACTGGGACCCCAGGTGCTCTGAGTTGGAGGACCATGACTGTGGTAACAATAAACTCCCAGCCAACTCCAAACTTGTGTGGGATTTGCTGCTCCAGCTGGATGCGCATAAATCTATGGGAACCAATGGGATTAATCCCAGGGTACTCAAAGGGTTGGCTGGTGTCATCACGAGACCTCTCTCAATTATTTTTCAACAGTCTTAGGAATCTGGAGAGGTCTCAGTCAACTGGAAGCTGGTAAATGTTGCCCCAGCTTTCAAGAAGGGCGAGAAGGAAGACCCTGATAATTACAGGCCTGTCAGTTTCACTTCAGTGCCTGGTAAAATTATGGAGAAGATTATTCTGGGAGTTACTGAAAAACACCTGAAAAACAACACGGTCATTGGTCACAGCCAACATGGGTTCATGAGGGGAAAGTCCTGCTTAGCAAACTTTATTTCCTTTTATGACAAGGTCACCCATCTAGTTGACCAAGGGAAACCAGTGGATGTAATCTTTTTAGATTTCTGTATAGCTTTCAATACTATTTCTCTCAGTATCCTTCTGGACAAAATGTCCAGCACACAACTAGATAAATACATAATACAATGGGTGAACAATGGGCTGACAGGTTGGGCTCAAAGGGTTATAGTACATGGGGTTACATCAGGCTGGTGACCAGTTCTGCAGGGCTCTATTTTAGGGCCAGTTCTCTTTAATGTTTTTATTAATGACCTGGATGCAGGACTTGAAGGCATACTAAGTAAGCTTGCAGATGATACTAAATTAGGAGGAGCCATTGACTCCCTTGAGGGTAGAGAGTCCTTGCAGAGAGATCTTGACAAATTAGAGGGCTGGGCAATCACCAACCATATGAAATTTAAAAAGAGCAAGTGCCAGATTCTGCACATCGGATGGGGCAATCCTGCATATGCATACAGACTAGGGAGTGAGCGTTTAAATGCTTCTGGGGGTTTTGGTTAACAACAAGTTGAACCTGAGTCAACCGTGCCCTGGCAGACAAAAGGGCTAACCACATCCTGGGATGTATCAGGCACGGCATTGCATTTGAGAGGTGAATGTGAGAGCAGGGGAGAGCAGGGCTTGCTCTGCAGTTTTTCAACTTCTCAGTCACACAGGTGCCTGGTAGACTGTGTGCAGTCTGCCTGGGCACGCCTGGCAGCATACAAAGGTTCTGATGTCATGTGCAGTCTCTGTACATAGGGGAGAACTGGCCAGGAGACTTGCTGCACAGACAGAGCATCCAGTCATAAGAACTGTGATAGTCTACATCCATGTTGAAATATGGACAAAGCCTCTGTGCCTCTGATTAGCTACAAATCATGGTAGCCTTCCTTTGTATAGCGCTTAGAAGCTTGCAGATAATAGTGATGGTGTGTGATACCAATCTCCTGCCATACTACAAGGTAAGTACTGTGTCCTCTTAGAAATGGAGGAACAAACCTCCCAGGAGGAGAACATTTTTACAAAAACAGACAGTGAACTTCGGCATGGTCTAGTCAGCACTGTGAGGACATTTCCAGTCACCATAGTGAGAGAGGCTGGTGCTGCTGTCTAGCTGGGTGATGGGAAGTGACAAAAAGAGGTTCTCAAGTCAGTATGTGAAGAAAAAGCATCCATTTATGGTAAAGCCATCCCTTTCATGTCCATTACAGTTTCCCCCTTGCTTCCTGTGATGCCTTCTGTATGGCCTCTTAGACATAGGGCAGTGACTTTAACAGTGCACCAGCCTAGTCTCAAATGCCAGTTCTACTGTTGACTGGCCAGTCTCTATCAGTTGCAAAAAAATAAAAAAATAAAAAATGTTGTTCATGACTGTTCTGTCATGGCAGAAATGCCCCATGATACAAACAATGGTGTTTGGTACTGTATGTTTCCACTTCATGGTCTTAATCCACAGCACCAAACCATAAATCACATGGTTATTGACCTATTGGCACCAAGTCTAGTGCCTTTCTGTCTGGAAATAAGATCTAAAGCTCCATCTGTGCAGTAGACCAGATTCAAATATATGCATTTTTCCAGGAGTTAACTGTCCATTTTTCCAGTGCTTTTCCCACAGTTTTCCCAAAGACACAGGTGAGTGGTCAGATGTAGGCGTCAATCACAGAGACCAGGAAATGTGGACATATCCATTGGCTCACTTGATTGCTCCCATTACTCAGCACAATAAAATAAATTTAACCTTTTGAGAAATCTGCAAGCTTTTTGTTTATTGAGAGTAATTTCATTTAATTCTACCTTTGGTCATATAAACACTTTCCAAAAGAGCTAAACCAATCCAAAAATCCACAACCAACATGTCATCTCTTATTCACCCTTATACAAACACTGCCATGTCACTACTGGACAAGACTGCAAGAAACATGTTACTTGGAGAGCAAACTTGGAGGTTGCTAGACCAGCTGTAATTGACTGAAAACAAAGAAATCTTGAAATTTCAGAGCTTCTTTCATTTCCAAAAATGATTAGCAATGAAAAGCAGCTTACATGAGCTATTCAGGAATCCTCAAATCTTTCATTTGCTATTCTTTTTTCCCATACTTTGTCCTGTACTGCCTTCATGATAGAACTGTTAGTAGGGAACAATGAGCAATTGTATTAAACATGGATGAAATTTTAAGGATGAGAAAGAACAGTGCTACACTGATACAGAAATGGCAGACTAAGCTGACAAAACTAACTGCATCTGGATCACTTCCTGCTGTGATACATTGTTTCATTTTGGTCTGTTTGTAGGAGTAATAGTACCCTTTGTCTCCGTTTCAGATTATGCTATCTGCAAATGCCTCGTTGTCTATGCAGATACGCCCCACTAAATTGGAATCTGGGGAACTGATGAATCACCAAGAACCTTTGTAGGTTGTTGCACACTGACTCAAGTCAGGATCTTGCTCTTGGTCTTTATTTGAAAATGGCATTGTATTGTGGAGTGACAATCATAGAATTACAGAATCATAGAATGGTTTGGGTTGGAAGTGACCTTACAGATCATCTAATTCCAACCCTCCTGCCATGGGCAGGGACATCCACCAGACCAGGCTGCCCAAA
Source organism: Anseranas semipalmata (assembly GCA_013399115.1). NCBI lineage: Eukaryota > Metazoa > Chordata > Aves > Anseriformes > Anseranatidae > Anseranas > Anseranas semipalmata. The sequence continues at coordinate 138,479 of VXAA01007021.1, forward strand.
GCCCCATCCAACCTGGCCTTGAAGACTTCGAGGGATGGGGCATCCACAGCTTCTCTGGGCAGCCTGTGCCAGTGCCTCAGTCAAGGAATCCTCCTGTCCCAAATACAGGACAGGAGTCACTGAAAACAGTCCACATTTTGTCAGTGAAAGGTACAGCCTTCTCTCACTAAAGACCACAGATTACAACAGTTTAAAGGCATATTCATTACAATCTTCACCCTTCGTCCTTTTGGACCAGACTATAGGTTTTAACATTGCAATCAACTCCTCCCCTCATCCCTGCTCCAGCCTGGGCTTGTCCATTGGCCACAGTCCCTTAAAGGTCTACCTACTATGTCACAGACTTATCCACAGCCACAGACACTTCGAGGCGTAGCTGCTCTGGCACCGTCTTTTCCATCAGGCACACTCCCTTCAGAGGTGTCTTCAGACACCTGCTGCATTGTGGTCTTATTCAGGGCCACAGACACTTCAAGGTATGCTAGCGTAACCTTATTCATGGACACTTTGAGAGCTCTGAGATGTACCTGCTCTGGAATGGACTTATCCATGGCCAAAGACTCTTTAGGATATACGTGCTCCCACATGCACTTATCCACAGGTCACTGTCCCTCTGACTCAAGCTCACTCTGGAGTTCCAGCCTGCCCAGTACAGCAGCACAGGAACAGCAGCAATGCCCTGGAGATCTGCCAGCCAAGGTGCATGGCCATAGCTGTTATCAAAATGTTCCTAGGCACAGCAAAGTAAGATGATAAGGAGCACAGCAAATGGCAAAAGCAAGAGCAGCCACTAACAAGCACTGGCCTCTAATATACAGTAAGGCAAGCAAGCCCTGTGGCAAGCACAGGAGCCTGCCAATTAGCAGTTAAACAGCTATAACATCTATAAATTCAGTCTAGCACACTCCAGTGAAATGTCATTATCTCAAACCCTTCGAACCCCATGTTCAGTACCAAAAAGGACTGTTGTTATTTAACTCTGGTAGGCAGCTAAGAACCACACAGCTGCTTGCTCATTTTCTCCAAGTGGGATGGGGGATAGAATTGGAGGGGTAAAAGTGAGAAAACTCATGGGTTGAGATAAAGACAGTTTACTAGGTTAAACAAAAGCTGTGCATGCAAACAAACCAAAATAAGGAATTCACTCACATCCATCAGCAGGCAGGTGTTCAGTCATTTCCAGGAAAGCATGGTCCTTTGTGTGTGATGGTTTCTTGGGAAGACAAACACCATAACTCCCAATGTCATCCCTTCCTCCTTATTTCCCCCCCAGTTTTATTGTTGAGCATGACATTATACAGTATGAAATATTGCTTTGGCCAGTTTGGGGCAGCTATCCTGGCTGTGTCCCCTCCCAGCTTCTTGTGCACCCCCAGCCTCCTCACTGGCAGGGCAGTATGAGAAGCAGAGAAGTCCTTGACTCTGAGCAAGCACTGCTTAGCAACAACTAAAACAACGGTGTGTTATCACCACTATTTTAACCAAAAATCCAAAACACAGCACCATACAACTTTCTATGAAGAAAATTAACTCTATCCCAGCCGAAACCAGGATGTGCTCCTGGACAGACAGGAGTTTTAAGAGCTTCCAATCCAAAATGTCATTTGCATTTACACCCAGGAACTGAACCAAGTACATAGTCCTGTGAAGGGAGCATTGAATAGCAATTTTTTTCTTTACCTCCACCTCCTCATCTTTGGCCATGATCATGCTGATTTCCCTCTACATAAGATCCAGCACTCCTGTGCTCACAGGGGATGGCAGCTCAGTGGTCTAATGCAAGAGCAAATTCTTCTGTTTTTGCCAGAATAGACAGCAGAGCCAACGCACCCTCTGGTTGCATAAGCACACAATGTAGTGAAGGAGAAGCAGGTGAACACATAGTCAATTGCAGAGGGAGGTTAAGTGAGAATTTGATTTGCACTCATCATTAGATCAACTCAGATATAATGTAATCTCCAAGAAGTGGATTATTAGGTGAGTCAGTCTGTCTTTTACTCACCTGGGGCAACCATCTGACAATTGCAAACTACTGCTGTGAGACTGAGTAAAGTAACTCACACCGAAGAAGGTGTGAGTTACCACATTTTGAAGTATCTTCTCTACCTTGAAGCATACCTGGGAGAGAGCTAGCTGAATTGCAATGATTGGTTGCTTGAAACTTCTGCGTTCTGAGGTTCCCTACAAAATGGCAATTGTGAGGGGAAAAATGATCCTGAAAATAGAACATCATGTTTCCAAAATTACATTTGTTCCCTGGTGGGATCTCAAGAACTTCACCAGATCTGTTCAGCCCTGAATGCACTGGAGAGGTAATGGGTGTTTGCACCTCCATGAGAAGTCAGCAGCCTGGTGTGCTAGGGCTGGCTCTCCCAGGCTTCTCAGAATCCCAGACCAGCATAATCACATTCTCAGTTTTAATTCGTGGTTTCCACATGCTGTTTGTGATTAATTCAAATTATTACTGAGATTGCAAGAAATCATAGAATCATAGAATAGTTTGAGTTGGAAGGGACCTTAAAGATCATCTAGTTCCAACCCCCCTGCCATGGGCAGGGACACCTTTCATTAGACCAGGTTGCTCAAAGTCCCATCCAATCTGGCCTTCCACCACTTCCACCAGGGAACATTTTTTAAGAACCCCATGTTTAAGTCATACCCTTAATGTAATGCATGCTAAGGCTGACCTCTAGAAGCACCTTTTCTTCCCACCCAGGCCTCATCCACTGAAAGAATATTCTGAGCTCATTGCTGAAGCTTCCTACACAATTCAGCTATTATACCTCCAAAAACAAAATACAAGAAAGAGTATAGAATCTCATGTAGTGCTCAAATGTCTCCTTCACCTTCTAGAAAAAAAGAGGCTAGTTTATACTACCACTGTTAAGAAATAAGCCAATCTATAGAGACAATATTAAAATAAGCTAAGAATAGATAAATGAATGTATTCAATATTGTTATATCAGGTGTGTACAAGAGCATAACAATCTCTTGGACCATGTGAGTACTGCTCACTTCATCCCTTGAACAGCCTCATCCATGGTTGAGTTAATCACCAGCCACATGAATCAGTATAAATAAGTAATTATGATAGGATTTAGAGATTGAGTACTGATCTTAATACCTTTGTTGACTGGTATAGACATAGGTAAACAGATAAGATTTGAGTTATGTGTAGACAGACACAAAGGCTAACTTCTAAAGAAATTGGGAAAACACCAAGTCAAGATACTGAGAAGAAAAGAAAAGAAGGTACAAAAACAGATTAGTGAACCACTGAAAATAGAACGAGAAGAACTTGCTGAGGATGGGAAAACAAAGAACTTTTTCTGCTGA
>VXAA01007021.1:143140-155723 GCA_013399115.1 Anseranas semipalmata
AGTACCTGAACAGAAACTTCCAAGAAGCAGCTTGTAATTTTTACTGTAATCACTCCAACTCCTCCTCACAATAGTCTCCCCAGCTGTCAAAATCTCCTTACACTTGAGCAGCCCCTCCAATTTCCCAACAGCACTCCCCTGCTCCGAACGCTTCTTGCAATGTTGCTAATACTCCTCACACCCAACCCCCTGTACAGTTCATACAGCAACTTTCCCAAGACCTCTGCCTGTTTTGCTGGTTACCATTTATTTGGCTTAGAGCTCTTGGTAAGCTAATTTGTTATTTAGAGCATGTGCTGGTAGGCTAACTGGACAGTAGTCTTCAGAACACATAAGGGAAGAGTTTTATGGTTTCCCAACACGCAGCACTAATTTGGGCCTATCTCCTATTTTTGACAAAATTTCACTTGCTGTTTTAATTCTTGAGGGACAGGAACATGCCACCACCCAAAACACTATTCTAGGCCTTGAAAGCAAGTCTTATGGCAACATGACACCCCAGAAAGAACTCAATCAGGGAAGGGGATTAATTGTCAAAACAACCTCATAGATAGCTGGGTCAAAGAACATGGCACTCAGTGGGTATATCACATCCCCTATCACGCACCAGTCCCTGGGAAAAATGCATGATACAATGGACTGTTAAAGACTACACTGAGAGCAATGGGTGCTGGGACATTCAAACATTGGGATACACATTTAGCAAGAGTCAACACTGCCAATTAGAGCTGGCCCTGCCCAATCAAAACCCCTACATACTTCATGGGTTTAGTGCTCAGTGGAGATTAAGGAAAAACTCCTATTTGTTTTACTGTAAATTGACTTAATTTCAGATTGACAGTGTTGTCATAGAAAAGGGAGGTTTAAACTGACTAGCTGGCTTCTCAAAGAATCATGAAGACAGCCCATGGCAACCTATTAATAGCATCACTCAAGACATAAATAACATACATTCTGAGTAATTGTGACCTCTCCTGATAAGGAGCCCTGCAACCTAGTGATTTGCAGTGCTTTACTTTCCATACTTCTAGTGTGCCTAAGCATCTATTCATATTGCCATTGGTTCAATAAACAGGCCTCTTTAATAAAAAAGCCTCTAGACAGAGGGTTTTCTTTCTCTGCTTGTTCTTTGCCAAGAGGAAAAATTACTCCCCACTTTTCCCGCTCTTGACCACAAGTGTCTGCTTAGAATCACAATGGCTTTACCTAAGACATCATCCCTCTTTAGGAGACAAGAAAGCATGNCATGGCTTTTCAGAAACTGACAGTAAAGCATTGCAGGCTTAAAACTTGTATCTATCGCTAGAATTAGATGATTAACATCTGGATTGAGAGATACTGTTTTTCATCTGTCTCCTCCCTCTTGTGCCTTTTCTTCTAATGTTTGTTCATGAATTGTTGTTACCTTAGTTCAGAATTTTTCATAGTAAGTCTATGCTGAATTTTACAGCTCTCTCAAGTGGGAGTTAACTTCTTTACAGAATAAGGATAACTGCAGTCCCACTTATTGTTGCTCTGTGGAAAGGCATATTGACCTTGCAGGAATAAGAATGACTTGCCAGGAAACAGAAAAACAAATTATTCCTAGAATTGCTCACTAATTTTATTGGTTTATATTGGTGTAAATTACAAAATTATTCACTTCCAGGGTAACTGCAAGGCATACCTCCTCTTTAGACTTTAAAGAGAGAAGTAAACTGAGGACAAGGTTTGCTGTATGCAATATGTCTTGGAATAAGGTTGTCTCTTTAGGAGACAAGAAAGCATGTGAACAGCTTTCTGGTTTCTGAATGCAGTGAATGGATTACAAATTTAAAGTGTATCATATGAGTAATTATAATTCAGAATAACCCAAAGGAAGAAAAGGAAATGTGAACAAAACAAATCCAAGCTGCTGTCTGTTAAGTGATGTTAAGACCCTGCCAGTGTCCTTTAGCAGCCCTGGCCCAATACCCTCCTGCCCAGCCACTGGAGCCNTTGATTTTCCTCTACTGTTTTGTTATGGAAGTTGCTATTTCTCTGTTGTTTAGCAACAGTCCTGCTGAGTTCCTCACACTGGGGACTGGTGGTGGAAACACAAACCTCACCAGATATTATCCAGCTCTCTGGTTCTACTACAGTGCTCAAAAATCACTGAAAGACAGTAACACAGAGAGGTAGTTTACAGCAGGAAGAATAACAAAGAACTGAGAAATAAAGTCTTCTAGATAGTATAAGTGTATGGCATCCATTAATAGCATGGTATAAGACCTCTCACTGGAGAAGATATGTGCTCTCTAGGAGCTGCAGCTAAGCAGAGGAATGCCAGTGAAGCAGCTTTTGTCAGTTTGGTGGTGTCGGTAAGACTTAGCTTTCATCTGCCCAAGGTTTAGAAGTCCAGCTTGTGAGCCTGAGCAACAAACTGCACACTGCTTTGTAGTTAGATGTTTGCTTTCCATTTGGAACACCTGGACTTCTCTTTTAAAATAGAAATTTAAAAAGTGTTGTAGGTTTTTTTTTTTTTTNCCTGCTGCTGATTTCTTGTTTGTAGATTCAACCAGTAGTGAAGCTGAGCACATCCCAGAGATGCACAGACACACACACAAACAAGACAGGACGCTGACACAGCTGGTCACACAGGCTGCAGCAGACAAGGTGCTGCCCTCAACAACACCTACGTATAGGACTCACATAAACACAGACAAGCAAGTCCCTTTCTCCTGTTTGGCCAGTAAAGACAAAAGGTCACTACTGCAGGTACAAACATGACTCAGGGTTCACAAACACACATTCACAGATGTCTCGAGTACCAGCATGGCCCCTCTGCCTGCCCCGCACCTCTGCCCGGACCCCAGGCTTCCTCACCTGTTTCATGGGTCCCCTACTTGCCCCTACACGCAGCACTCACACACTCGTCCTGCATGCGCTCTACACACGCAGGTCCCCCCAGGGCATACCAGCATGGTGCTCTGACCACCCTGGCCTGGACCTGAGACCCCCCCATTCACCAGCTGGGTTTTACCAGCAAACCAGCTTAAAGTTTGCTAGCAAATACACAGGCACATCCCCCACACAGCAGGTTTGAGGAAGATACAGACACATGCCCTCCCCCCAGCAGCTGGCACCAGGCACACAGGCTGTGACCCATGGTAGCAACAGTGGGAAAAAAGCATCGTTGTGACAAAAACCTGCGTGGCCACAGCTGAACTCTGTTGGGTGAGAAGAGCAACACATCAGGATGATGTGAGAACTCCTGCGCTGTGCTGGTGGTGAACAAGGTCTCAGAGTCATATCTCTGAAGACATTTCTGGTCTGGACATTTGGTAACTTGGGCTTACACAGATTTTGTGCATTTCTGTGACAGCTGTTTATGATCTGCTCTTAGTCCAGCTCTAAGTAACCACAGAAGCTTGAAGTTCATCAGTCAGTCTGAAACATTGCATGGGTTTGGTATGACACCAGTGTGCACAGGGTTGAACAAGTTCGGCAGGAACACCCCAAGAGTGTGAGTGCAGGGGGGAGAAGGACAGGCACCACCTGTGGAGGCAGGGACGGGGCTGGGGCCGGGACAGGGTTGCAGGTTGTTTGTCCGTCCAGGGAAGGAACCCAGCCGGGACCCAAAGGCGCCCTGACCGGCCCCACCCACTGCCCCCCCCTTCGGGCCGGGCCTGCCGGGGTCTCCAAGGCAACGCGTTCCCTCCCCCCGTCCCCCCTCGGCATCGCCGAGGCGCCGCGCCGCCAGGCCAGGCCAGGCCAGGCGCTGCGGGAGGCCGCGCCGCCGCCCTGTCAGCTCGCCGGGCCGCCATGACGGCTAGTGCCGGGCGAACTTCCAGCCACCTGGCAGTCGAGGGCGGTGAGGAGGGGAGGGCGACCGCTTGCGGCCCCTATCGCGGCCAGGGCCTGCCCTGCGGGCCGGGGGCTGGCGAGGTACGCTGCTGTCGGGGTGCTCGTTTGCGATGCCGAGCCCAGAGGGGAGAAGGGTGGGCGGAGGCACCCCCGGCTTTCCCGAGTGTAGGAACGTACCGTGGGGCTGCACAGGGCCACAGCTACTGGGGAGCTGAGCTGGGCTGGGCTGGGTCGGGTCGCCTTGCCCTGCCCTGCCCTGCCCTGCCCGCTGCTCCGTACGGGCGCACGGAGCCAGCCGAGTGAGGCTCTCTGCTCACCTGTCCCCACTTTGTTTTCGTTTTGTGCTTTGCAGAGTAGCCCTTTCCAGCTATGAAATACGTAAAGTGGTGTTTTGGAGGTAATGCTTTCATAGAATCACTTCGTTGTAAGGAGATGGGTGTCTGAAATGCATGTTTTCCTAGATTTAACTCTCACTGTTGACTCTCTGTTGCTGCCAAACTACATAGTTTCAGCATGTTTCTGAATAAGGCAATTGTTTTTCTAGTGTCTGTGTAACATCTGAGAGCATGTTCACCAGGTGGATTGGTGAGTGATACCTCCTCGCCAAACGGAATTTCCTCATCTGGAATTAGGAACATTCTCTATACATGCAGCTCTTTCCTTCTGTTTCATTACTGAGTGATTTGCAAGCACGCAGCTAGGTGTTTTTTGCGTGAGGTGTTTTTCATTTGGTTCCACTAGATGGTTCCATGTTTGACTATGTTCGTAATAGCTCCTTTTTGAGCCAAATGTTTATTTTCATGGTTCTACTGATTTCCAATTTGCTTTGAATGCAGATTTTCCCACTAAATATGTATTGGCCTACAAGTCTTTATGAAACCTGTTGAACACCTGAATAGGTGTTGGTTTGGCCTGCAACGTTTGACAGTGTATCCAGGATACTGAAGTACATCTGAAGTAGTGTGGACTGCTGATGGCTGGCTGCATGGTGGAACAGTTGCTCAGTTGCTGGGGCAGTTGGTAAATCCTGGCTGAGTTCTGAAGCCTGTGACTAAAAGGGATTTGAGATCTGTTGAGATCTTGAGGTCTCTTCATATATCGGTTTTGTACACCTTGTTAGTCCTGCTCTGTTTCAGTTAAGGAGGCAATTCAAAATTTACTTATTTATGTCCTCTCAGTTATTCTTGTTGTCTTTTTCCTTTGTTGTGGTTTACAGAGATATGTGGGACAGTTCTACGTGGACCATCACCATGGGAAGGGTATTTATTACTGGCCTGATGGTTCCAAATTCACAGGAGCATTCTATCTTGGCCATGTAGAAGGCTATGGGACCCTGGAATGGAAGGATGGCAGAAAATTTCAGGTAACTGGAAAAATACTGTGCTACTACTGTGATTTCCTTGCCTTTCAAAGTCTGTGTAAGTACAGGAAAATTTGAGTGGTTTTGTTTGTTTAGAGCAAAAGTTTCATGCTCCAGTGAGTTAGGGCACTCTTTTCAACTGTTCAGCTTCTGCTGTACTGAACTTTTGTATAGGGAAATATTGAAGGAGAGAATGTGATACCATCTGTCCAGAACTAAAAATCTGACGCCTGGAAAAGTTTCTTTTCTTAGTATCTATTATATATAACTTTAGGACTTACTCCTCCTGTTTGATGAAGAGCTTGTACCCTCAAAAGGCGTATTAGGATAGCAGCAATATGAAACTGAAAAAAATACTGCATTTGAAGAAACTATGGAGAGAGACACCATTCTGAAGTGACCAGCTAGTTAGTTGTCTACTTTGCTTCATTTTTAGACCTGCTGTTGCTAGCAGAAACTAGAATTGTTGTTTTCTAAGATCTTGCAGTCCTTCTTTGTTTTTTCATAAGGTATTACTGAAAAGTCTCAAGTGTAGGGGAACACCCCCCTTCCCTTTTATACTGATCCATGGGTATCTCTACAATATGAAAAAGTGATTCATCAAATAACCTGAAACATAAACAATATACAATCTTTGCACTGGGGAGTTGATCAATAAGAACAATGCATTCTTTCTGAATATTGATAATGTGGTACTAATTATGAATTTGGGAGAGCTTTAATTTGAGTGTATAATGTATAATCTACAGTTAGGGAAAAATAGAGAAGCTTCGGATTGTAGCCATACTCAGAATTTTATTCTAGGCATAGTATTTTTGTCCAGTTCATTGTGACTGAAGATGTTATTTTTTTCTCCAAATAACTGTTTTGGAGTTGTGATACCTTAGTATGATCCTGCCTTGAACCATATGTGTGATCCAGAGGCACTAGATGTGTGTGAGTCTGCTTCAATTTGGTGATGCTCATGCCTTACCTGCCGTAGTGTCATGTCCAAACTAGGATACCGTTATGGGAAGACTAAAACTCCTGTTCTCTAGTGCTTTGCTTGTGACTGAGTCTATTCTGTTGGCATGTCTTATCATGTTTGCAAGGCTGTAGGTATCCTAAAGTTAGTTACCATTGTAAGAAAAGAAGTGGCTATCAATTCCATATTCCATGTCAGTGCAGATGTGTGTCAGAGGTGCTTGTTTTCTGTTTGGAAAATCTGACCAAACATCTGTTCTGGCCTGAAAGGTAGCATCATAGCTAATGAATGCCAAATTTGTCACAGAATAAAAGAAAATCTTGCTCAGGCACTAAAACCATCAGGAAGTTTCATCTAAATGTTACATCCCAATGTAGTTAAATTTAAGGCCTTCCATTGTTCTTGTGCTGGAAGATTTGTGTTTGCCATTGAATGTACCAAAGTGAATGTGAGGGCTTTGCAGTTCAGAATGGCTTCAGCAGTTACTGGTCTGTCGATAGGAACTGGACCAGCAGGGCCAGAACCAGCCAGATTAGTCTAAGCAGAAAGCAGACTTTTTTGTAGAACTTGTTTGATCTCTGAATGATACTAATGAGCTTACTTGTTTCCCAAGGGGCTGTACAGGTCTGATGAGCGATTTGGACCAGGGATTGAGAGCTATCCAGATGGCTGTCAGGATGTTGGCTTGTGGCTCGGGAATCATCTAATTAAACTATGTACTGAAGTACCTGGTTATTTTTCTGTCTTGGATTATCCAGAACACTGCAGATACGTTGATGACAGTTCTCAAAGGAAGTATATTTCTGTGGAGGAGGACCCTTTTCTCCATAGTTATAAACATCTCCCTTTTGATGATAAGGATATTTTCCCTGAAGGAGTCTTTGCATATTCTTGTAACACAGATCATCTTACTTTGACTCGCTCCTTCCTGGAAGATTGTGATGCTTGGTATTTTCAGAACACCACTAAGCTGCCTGAGGAAGACCCTTGGCCTGTTGCAAATGTAACACCTTTGCTGGTTAGAATGCAAATGCATGTTTATAAGCACAGGTAACCGTTGATGATTTGTTTACTATATATAGATTTTTAGAAATTTTTCTCTACAGGTGTTCATTATTTTCAAATTTAAATTGCATGATGGAAGCTGTACTCCAGATGTTTTTTTATGACCTGGAGATTACAAGTTGGCAATGAGGATTTTTTTTAAACAAGAAACAAACAATACCTTCGTCTCTCAGTTCACAAATTAAATGAAATTTCATTTCTTTAAGTTAAACATTGGTTTTATCCTGGCTACACCTATAAAAATATTCTCATTAATTATTTGTTTGTCAGAGTTCCTGGAAGTCCAGTTTTGAAAGGAATTAGGAGGCAAGGCCTGTAAAGACCTGTGAGGAATGACCACTTCTGTTTTGAGAGTGCCAGTGTCTTGTGCAGAGATGGAAATATGAAGAGGCATAGTGGCAGATTTTCAAAAGATCTGGAAATCTGGCCACTGATACCTTTTAGTGGTTGTCTTGACTCTTGTCCTCAAGGCAATACAAAATGTGCTGCAGCTAGTCTACAGTTAATAGAACTGCTGACTGAACCTCAGTTTTATATGTAACTTGGTATTTGTACGTGGAAGTGCTCTTTGGGCAAGCAGAGTATTTTCTTGTTTGCTTTGTTTGTGGAAACACAAGCCACGAATGCGTTTTTGTAGTCCTAGTTAAAGCAAGTGATGGAAATTTAGTTGTAAACAGATGTCATGTGTGTGCATGATAAGTTGGTTCATTGAAATACTTGGAAGTTAGATTTTGTTTTCTTCTTTTAGTAGGTGTGTTGATGGCTGGATATTTGAACTCCTCTGTAGTTAAAATCTATGTGCTGCTGCTAGCACCCCATACAATGGCTTGCATTTCTGCCTGTAATGTAAGCAAGCTTGTGCTATCTGAAGTAGATCTTAAAACGATAGCTGGCCTAATTTCTCCATCCTTCTCACCACCATGTTTTATTCTTTATGTGCTTTTACTTTAATTGCCCTAGTGGCCTAAGAATACCTAGCTGCTTAGATGCGCAGTGCTTTTTTTCTTCTTTTCTAGGCACTGTCAAGTGGAGTTCACTTCAGATGTCAACCTCATTCTCAGTGGAGCCCGCAGTAATTATGGGCCTTCAGGCCCCAGGGAACTTGCCTCAGAGCACTTAATTCAGAAGGCAGCAAGAGGAGATTTTGATGGGGTCTGTGCAATTCTGAGGAATGAACTTGCTCATCCGGACGTGGCTGATAAACATGGATATACAGCACTTGCTGCTGCTGCGGTAAGACTCTGAGCATGACTCTACCACGTGATAACAAAATTCCTGCTATAGTAGGCTGGTTAAAATTTTTCTCGTTTGATTACGTAATATGAAGGGAATATTCAGTAAACAAGAAAAACAGAGAAGAGGCGTGGCATTAGTATCTGTAATGACTGGTATCATGCCAAACCCCACAGTAAATAAATCATCTAAAAGAAGCCTTTCATTAAATATTAGAGATGGTTTCAAATGTCAGGTTTGATTTCAGGTTACACTTATGCAGTGGACCTATGTTCTTGGATATGACTGTGCCCTTATTTTTTTCTCCTAGCTGAAATTAAATTCAGACAGTTGTTTTGTTTTTGCTGAAAAGTGATAGTGGCCAGAAACCATGCATGCACAACTTCAGTTTCTGTAGGAGGGGCATGAAATCCCCCCTCCCTCAATCTTTTTATTTGTGCCCTTTTCAGCTGCCTTCAGTTGTGCCCAGTGGCAGGATGAGAGGCAACGGGCACAAACTGAAGCACAGGAGGATCTGGCTGAATATGAGGGGGCACTTCTTTACTGTGAGGGTGACCAGAGCACTGGAACAGGTTGCCCAGAGAGGGTGTGGAGTCTCCTTCTCTGGAGATATTCAAAACCCACCTGGATGCCATCCTGCGCAATGTGCTCTTGGTGATCCCGCTTGGCAGGGGGGTTGGAGTAGATGATCTTCAGAGGTCCCTTCCAACCTCATCCATTCTGTGATTCTGTGAATGCTTGGCTTTCATTGTAAATTGCTAGCAAAATCAAGATAATAATCTAGAACACTATTTCTCTTGTCAGTCAATTTTAGTCTTTTTCTGAATTCTCATAAACAAGGAAGAAACATACTTGAGAATGGAATTTAGTTGAAAGATGTGTGTTCTGAACTCTCTAAGATATGGTTCAATATTGTGTTTCTGTCTTGTGGGAAATATAAATTTGAATTAGCTAAACAATGTAAAGCACTACTTTAAAACTGTGTTGTCGGTTCTTTTCATGTCAAAAGCTAGAAGTGTGTACATATACGTGCAAGTATGGGTGTTTCCCCTCTGCAGGTTCACTCCCACAATGATGTTGTGAATCTTCTTCTTGATAGCGGAGCTGATGTGAATAAGTGTAGTGATGAAGGATTATCTGCTCTCTCCATGTGTTTTATTCTCTATTATCCAGAAGAATCTTTCAAGGGTAATATTGCTGAGAGGAGCTTGCACAGTTACAAGGTTTGTTTACTTCTAACCTAAAATGACAGAACATAATGTATTATCTCCTCAAGCTGTAAGCTTGTTTTTTAAAATTACTGTGTATACTCCACAGGAAAAATCAGAACTTTTGTGCATTTTGCACTCTGAGGATGCAGAATAGTCCATGCTCTTAACACTGACTCCAAACTCAAAAGGACTGAGCTCCACTGCAGTAACAAGCTTACTCTGCAAGTGAAATAAGGAACTGTATCAATAGCAGAGATGTGAGGCCATGTTTGCTAGGCATTTAAGACAATGACAATGCAGTGGGGCAATTGGTGGGAATTATAAAAGCGTAATTAGAACAATAGGAGGTAGGTGGTTCTCCTGGTACATCAGGATCCTGCTGGCATCATCGAGGTGGCTAGTAAAAAGTAGTTGTACTGTCAGAAGGCTCCTGATCACAAAGAAAGACTCATGAGCCTAGCCTTCCTCCTGCTGCAAAGAGAAACACCTGCTCCGAATCTTCTTGTATAGGAGCATAATATACATTTTGTAATAGTTCAAACCTGGGAATAGGAAAGGATATGAAAACAAGGGTGTCAGGAATCGCCAGCCAGGATGAGAAAATGGATAAGAAAGGGGCCTGGGCAGGTAGGAACTGCATGGTCTTGGAAACATTTCAGTGGATGCTAGAAATGGAAGGGTGCTGGTGAGATTTTCAAAAGAGACTAGAAAGATAGTGGCCCATATCCTGTGGAAACTTATTGGAAATTAAGCACCAAATAATCTTTGGTTGCTCAGAAGTCCCTGTTGTAGTTCCAAGAGTATATGTAAGTGGTGGCTGATTGCTAAAGTTGCCATATTTTTATGGGAAAGGGAGAAGGGGAGTGAGAGATGAATATATAGCAACTGCTCAAAACTTAACAGAAAATCAATGTGAAGCTATTACCTCTCATTTTGGAGGTAATACAAAGTAATTGGGAATAGAGGATCTTTTTGTTGATTTGTGTCTGTCACAGTCTCTGAGATTGAGCAAGGAAAATACACGTTGCTTTCCCTTTTTCTCTGAGTTGAATCATAGAATCACAGAATCATAGAATGTTTTGGGTTGGAAGGGACATTAAAGATCATCTAGTTTCAGCCGCCCTGCCATGGGCAGGGACACCTTCCACTAGATCAGGTTGCCTAAAGCTCCATCCAACCTGGCCTTGAACACTTCGAGGGATGGGGCATCCACAGCTTCTCTGGGCAGCCTGTTCCAGTGCCTCACCACTCTCATTGTGAAGAGTTTCTTCCTTACACCTAATCTGAACATAACTATTTTTAGTTTAAAACCATTACCCCTTATCCTGTTGCTACACTCCCCGATAAACTCAGCTTTGGTGAGGCTGCAACAGTAGTACTCTGTCCAGTTCTGCTCTGCCCCCCAGTATGAGAGAGATATGGACATACTGGAAAGAGTCCAGTGGAGAGCCATGGAGATGATGAAGGGACTGGAGCATGTCCCGTGTGAGGAGAGGCTGAGAGAGCTGGGACTGTTCAGCCTGGAGAAGAGGAGGCTCAGGGGGGATCTCATCAGTGTCTATAAATGCTTGAAGGGAGGGTGCAAAGAGGATGGAGCCAGGCTGTTGTCTGTGGTGCCCAGTGCCAGGACAAGAGGCAGTGGGAACAAACTGGAACACAAGTGGTTCCATCTAAACATCAGGAAGCACTTCTGTGCTGCGCAGGTAATGGAGCACTGGCACAGGCTGCCCGGAGAGGGTGTAGAGTCTCCTCCTTGGAGATACTCAAAAGCTGCCTGGACATGGTGCTGGGCAAGCAGCTGTAGGCGGCCCTGCTTGAGCAGGGGGGTTGGTCCAGATGGACCTAGAGGCCCCTTCCAACCTCAACCATTCTGTGATAGAGTCTCTCCCTATCTTTTCTAACAGTTGTTAATCGAATTCAATTACAACTATATGCTGCAGTGTGTTACTGTTCTGATGTGTTAATATGCCGAGTCATGCACTGGAAGAAGGTTTTATTCATTTTTGTAACCTCTTTCTTTTTTTAAATCTTTAAGTGGAATGAACAATCAAAATCCTCAGAAACAGTCAGTGTGGCTGAAGACATAATCTCAGAGTAAGTCTCATGCACTGTGTATGGGAGATCAATCCTCATAAACCCTCTTGTACAAAGAAGGTAACGGTATTTCATGTATTTCACAGAAGGGTGCATCCATTGCAGGAAAAGATATCGTTTGTGTGTTTCACTAGGTAAATCTTGTCGTCATGCCAGTAGAAGCCACTCATTGTTTATACACTCTAAGGTAACTCAGGCTGGCAGTGGGCAAAGATAGCAGTAGAAAAGTGTTGTTCAATCAAAGGACATTGTGCTTGAGCAAGACAGTTTTCTTGTTAGCAAAATGTGAAAAGCTGCTAAAGTATGCAATGGATACTTGCAATGTAGCATAGACATGAGGAAGGAAAAGAATACATTCACTTTACTTCTTGAGTCCATATGAACTTGTTGGTTGTTTTCTGCAAGTGTCTGTTCAGCAGTATCAACTGAAATGTGGTCCAACTATTTAGCCATGTGGATCCTTGAAAGGGCCACATACTGCCTTTTGTTTTGCTTACAGAGCAGTTACCGAAGATGACGAAATTTTTGTGTTGCATTTTATGCCACTGTAGGTCATTCTGCTACCTTAAAACTCCTAAACTGTAAATTCCTGGTTGGCCTTGACCTTGACCCTTACATTTTACTTCTGTGGCATGTCCTCCCATGATTCTTCTTATGTGAAATATTGTGTGTATTGCATGTTGCTTATTGGAATATGAAGACCCATTGAATTGAGTAAAGCTGATTTAATACCATGCCTGAAAAGATGAGTCTCTGCTGAGAACGCTTTGTGATAGAGTTTCTGGGTGACTTCAAGTGCTGTTTGCTCTGCCACCACCCCTCTCGACACTA
>VXAA01007021.1:155728-191405 GCA_013399115.1 Anseranas semipalmata
GTTGTTTCCCCCCCCCCCCCCCCCTTTTTTTTAATGTTTTTGGTGGTGTCAGGTTTTTCTGTGGGGTGTGTGGATAGTTAGACTGCATGAAAATGCAGAGGGAGTCATAGGTCAGCCTCCTGAAATATACTGTCCTAGCCTGGTATAGCTCCTGTTCCAATTTTTGTTTAAGGGAAACATTGTAGCTTTGTTTTCTTGAGATGGATGAATGAGGTATGGTTGAGGAAACAACCTTCCAATGAAACTTTGATGACAGGAAGTAGGAGTTTGTTTCTTTGATTTAAACAAGTCTGAGACTTGATGTTTACAAGTCACACATGAGTGACTGGTGGAGGTGCAGAGAACCTTGCCTACCTTTGCCTATCTATTCCCATGCAAGGGCTTCTCATGACCACAGGGACCGCTTTTGCATGCTGCCCCTCTAGTTTAGAGGGCTGATCTGTTTCCTCTTCAGATCATAATATTGTTGCCTGTGTGGTGTAGGGCAGTTGTGATGTTGCCCTAAGCAGTGCCATGTCCTGCCTCTGCAAAGTGGCAGTTCTTATTTCTATTACCTGGGGGTCATCTTAGTCCAGTAGCTTTTAGAGTTTTCTTAGCAGTTGCTAATAAGTTATTCTGGTATTTTTCATGTCAATTCTAGACAACAGAAGAGATGGGAGACAATCCAACTGCTGCTTCGCCGAGGTGCAGATCCCAATGTAGCCTCGGTCCCACCACACATTCTGTTCTTTGCTGTTAAAGCTGCAGATGCGGAAGCAGTGAAACTCCTTGTAGAAAGAGGAGCCAGGACTGATGTGCGGCTTCCATCCAAGGTTTTACTGGATTATAATTCATAATGCGGGGGGTTCTAGATGCGTGCTGCAGCTTCAGTGCCCTAATGTAAAATATCCAGTCTCAGAATCAGATTTAGAATGGACAGGAAGCTCTTTAAACTGATTACCATGATTAAAGATATATATATCAAGATATATATATATATATTTTTTTTTGGTTGGAACAATTCAAATCTCTTTATTCTCAGAGTTTTCTTTTGTCATTATGTTTCCTGGTTGCCAAGCTTGTGAGTGGCTGAGAAATGCTTGGGAAGCTGCTCCTCAAGTTGGTAAAGCTGTTGTTATCAACTACACCCATGCTGAGTGTCTGGGACCTCTAGTATTCCACAGTTTTGTAGCTCTAGGTTCTAGGTTTATGATGGCTGTTAGTGAGACACAGCATGTGGGAAGAGTGATCTTGGATTATTCTTCAGAAAAAAATACTTGGCTCTGTTTAAGTTCTGCTTGTGATAAACAGGAGTCTTAATGCTGTGTGTGTGTTTTCAGTTAGGGGGTTTAACTCCTCTCCACATAGCTGCCTCAATTCCTGGGGAGGAAGGAGTCCAGATAACGCGATACCTCCTGAATTCTGCCCCAGATCTTGATGCAAGGGCAGAAGATGGAAATGAGGTATATGGTCCAGATGAGGTAAGTTGCTTTTTGATCTCAACTTCTTTCAGCTGTTCAAGTTCAGACTGCACAGCACCTAAGCAGGGATTTGAGCTTCCTGCCTGCTTGATTTCACAGTGAAATCTTTGCATTCTACTGGAATAACCTTTTAAAAAAAAAAAAGAAAAGAAAAATCCACTTGAGGTCAAATGTATTGGGTTGCAGTAAACCCATCCTTCTGTTTTGATGCCTCAGAGCATTTTGCTGTCATGTCTTATACCAAAAAGAGATCGCAAGTCTCTTTTGTGCCATCCAGTACAACTGCCTGAAGACATAATGACAGCAGAAACATATGATGGGATGTGCTTTCTGTCCGTCTGCCTTTCTGTCCGTCTGCCTTTCTGTCCGTCTGCCTGTCTCATTTCCTTGAATCTAGGCTGTCTCTGCTGGGTTCCTGGAGCATTCATTGTGCTTCCAGAGTTGCAGAAGGCCAGCTTAGCAGTATACATTTTTGGTAGTTTACAACTTTTTAGTTAGAGTTGCCATTTTTGATAATAACTCTCTACTGCTGGTAGAATTATACCAGCAAAATATGCTTATTTTAGCATTTGTTACCTGAGAAATTACTTCAAGTCCTGTGATTGTGATTTTATTACTAGAACAGATGAAAAGTTGGAAGGGACCTCTGAAGATTGTGCAGTGCAACACCCTGCTCAAAGTAGGATCAATTGTAGCAGGTTGCCCAGTATCTAGTCCAATTGTTTTTTGAGTATATCCAAGGACAACTTCTCTGGGCAACCTGTTCAGTGACAAAGTTCTTCCTCATGCAGACCAGGATGCTGTTGACATTCTATGCTGCAGGGGTGCATTGTTGGCTCATGTTCAACTTGTTGTCCACCAGGACTTCCAGGTGCTATTCTGGAAGGTTTTTTTCCATCTGTTTGGCCCTCACGACATACTGGTTCCTGGGGTTGTTCTTCCCCAGGTACAGGACTTTGCATTTCCCTTTGCTAAATTTCTTGATATGCCTCTCTGCCCAATTCTCCAGCCTGTCCAGTTCCCTTTCAACAGCAATAGTCTGGCGCATCAACCACTCTTTCCAGTTTTGATCATTTATGTACTTGTTGAGTGTGCACGCTGTCCCAGCGTCGAGATCATTAATGAAGATGTTATGTAGTATTGGCCCTCCTATCTACCCTGGGGTACAGCACAGCTGGACTTCATGCTGCTGATCAGAAACCATAATCCACCTCACTGTCTGTGAGACAGTATTGAAAGCCTTGCTAAAGTCAAGATAAACAACATTCACTGTTTTCCCATCTTTCACTGAGCTGCTCATCTTGTCATAGAAGGCTATCATGTCTGTCAGGTATGGTTTACCCATTGCAAGTCCATGCTGACTGCTCCCAGTCACCTTATCCTGAATATGTTTGGAGATGGCTTCTCAGAAGATTTTTCCATCAGCTTCCTATATGCTGAGGTGAGGCTGACCAGCCTGTAGTTCCCTTCATTCTTGCCCATAAGATAAGAGTGATGTTTGCTTTTTGCCAGTACTTAGTAACCTCCCCCAGCTCACCATGAACATTCAGAGGTAACCAGAGTGGCCTTGTAATGACATTGTCCAGCTCCCTGGCATACCGTCAGGCCCCAATCACTTAAAAAAGGAGTTGGCTTGTGTAACTGGACTGATAAATTTTTTCTTGCTGTGACAAGGACTAAGGTGAATGTCTGCAGCACAGAGAGATTTAGATGGCTTTTTCAGTTTGTATTTCAGTCCTTTGTCCTTAAGTAGAGACAGTATTTAATTGCAGAATGCCCAGCAATTGTGTAGGCAAGATTTACTTCCTCAAGTATATTTTTTTATATTAATCTTGTGAGCCTGTATTCATAGGCCTTAAATGAATGACATGTGAACGAGTTTGACTCAAGGAAGGCCCTTTGTGCCTGAAAGCTTGCTTCTTCCTTCCCACTGCCTACACTGTATCATTTGGCCCAGTAAGTTATTAACGTGTATCTGTAAAATTTGCCTTCCTTATATTCCTCAAGTGGTTTTATTAAAATTCTTAGTGTGCAGTCCTAAAGCAGTCTGGCAGATGAAACGTGAATGTCGAGAAGAAAGTAGAAAAAGGGGAGCCATGGATTTTGTGTGGCTGAACAAGTCTTATCTATGATTGAGATCCAGACCAATGATTGACCGGGCAGTTTATTTTTTGTTAACTTGTCTTTAAGCTATGTTACAAATGTGCACATAATTTCACTTAGATTCCTCAGCCTCAAGACAAAGAAGCCAACTTGTCAGGTGGTGTCACTTTGCAACTGAAAAATGAAGCAGGACCACCACAAGAGTACTTCTCTTCCTATAGCGGTCCTGTTCCTGAAGAAGGTGGAAGAAGTGCACTGCATATTGCATGCGAAAGAGAGGATAACAATGAGGTAAGAGCATAGCATCTGAGTCTATGCTCATAGAGAGTAGTTCTAAGCTAATCTCGAATGACAAAACTTGGTAGTAAAGACATTTAATCTCTCTGTAAGTTCCTGATAGAATTCCAGGAATAAACTCTTTTCCTACTGAACTATTAGTGTTGTACAGATTAAAAATCTGTTAGCACTTGAGGAGAAGATGTTTCTTAAGCTTTGGAGTTTCATTTGACAAGGGAAACTCCCTTAGTCGAGTTTCCACTGGTTACTTGGCCATTAACTTTATCATCCACAAGGCCAATTTGAAGTTAGACAGACTTAGTTTTGGCATCCACTAATCTGCTAATTTGATTTTATACCATAGTAAGATTCTTCTAGCAGATTTGGGATGCATACACTTGGAGAATGGTATTTGACAGAGGAGACATACTTCCTCAGAAGCAAACCTATATATTCTGTCTGGTGGCAGGGTTAATGAGATTTGGTAATCTGGTTGCGAAGAGGTTTTATGTGCTTGGGCTCTCACCCATAAGAAAATGGATGTGTATTTTTACTGTAACATCATAATTTAGGTGAAAGGTTTGAATGTGTTTCAGGCTGCTCATTTTATTAATTACGCTATTATTATGATATTTATTTAGTATTAAATAGTTGACTTTATTATGATCTAATTCTACCTTTCTCCAACCCACCGGCCTATAAAGCATGCCAGAGATGTTATCCGCCTCCTTTTAATGCATAAGGCAAATCCAAACACATTGTGGAGTGGCCATTCACCACTTTCCTTAGCAATTGCCAGTGGGAATGACTTGGTGAGCATTTTTAAGTTCCTTCTTTTTTTTTTTTTTTTGGTATACTTCTTCGTTTCTGTCTGCCTTCTCTGATGACAGCCAAACTACATAATGAGTGGTACTTGCCATCATACATTTCCAGTGAAAATAAAGTTTTTACTTAACTTTTAAACCTATGGATGCCTTATGAGCTGAAATAGAGGAGTCCTAAATGTGAGGTAGCCAGAAATACTTGGATAGGATTCAGAAGGGCTTAACATTTGGAGAAGTGTATTCTGTTTGATGAATCATAAGAACAAGCGGTTTTCTTACTATGCTATCTCCCTGTCCAGAGTGACCCAACCAAATATCAAAACACTTGCTTCTGAGCGGATTTTGGATGTAATGAGGCTCAACATTCCAGAGATGAGGCTTATAGTTTACACATCAGAATTCAATGTCTGAAGTTAACACCTATCTTCTCAGAGCAGGGAATTGACGCCCTTCTGCCCACACTGGGCCCTTAAGAACAGGGCCACAGCAGCCAGCATGGTGCAAGAGAAGATGTACAACTAAACCAGGTAGTGAAGCAGATGTTTGCAAGCACTCTCTGCCTCTCTTGCATTAGAGTTCTGTGTGTTCAGGCTTCTGGACACAGAGAAAGCAAGGGAGGAGAATGAGGGGGTGAGAGTGGCACTCAGGCCCCCCTCTGCTGAGCTCAGCTTCCCACAAGGCTGTGGGAAAAACACTTGTAAGGGAGCAAGCATGACTGCAGCCTAGTGGTTCAAATCAGCTGAAAGGGGCAGGGTAGGGGTATGATTTCTGCTTCTCTGCTTGCTTTTCTCCAGGAGAAAAGCACACTAATAACCCAGAGAAGAATTCTCTTGGAAGCAGCTATAAGCAAAGCTAGGGGGAAACCCTTTTCAGTGTTTTTGATGAAACCAACATTTTACCTTTTATTCTATCACATTTTATAGTATACATAGGATAAATGGTAGAAAAGATCTGTTGTGTGTTGTTTACTATTCTTTAACAATACTCATTTCACTGGAAAGCAGTAATTTATCTATAAAAATAAAACTGGATGCAATATAATATGGAGTTAGATTGTGAGCTATGGAAGTGAATATAATATAGATGGCTACAACTGCATACAACATAAAATAGATTGTCTCAAATCTTTGAATTGGAAACTTTTTCC
This sequence comes from Anseranas semipalmata, assembly GCA_013399115.1. NCBI lineage: Eukaryota > Metazoa > Chordata > Aves > Anseriformes > Anseranatidae > Anseranas > Anseranas semipalmata. Next base: position 161,539 of record VXAA01007021.1, read on the forward strand.
TTACACTGTCTTCATCATTTTCAAAAGACAGTTTTGGTATTTTTCTGGGAAAAAAGTGTTTTCTTGCAACATAAAATTTGAAATGTAGGATTTCCCATAAAATAGTCCCATAGCCAACAAATTCTGCTGCTTCTCCTGCCTTTGCAGAAGCTAATGTGATGAAGTAATGATTAACAGACTCTAAGTGATCAACCTAATTAATCATTATCTTTGTGGTAAAGTGTTTTTTAAACATATATATATGTTAGAGCAGGTAAATTTTAATGCTATGCTCTTATGTCTTTGACACTGTTGGTAAGTATTCTATGATGACGGTATCAATCATGCTTTTGTATGCTACTGTATCACAGAATCGCAGAAGGGTTAAGGTTGGAAGTGACCTCTGGAAGTCATCTGGTCCAACCCCCTGGTCAAACAGTGCCACCTAGAGCTGCTTGCCCAGGACCACGTCCATGTGGCTTTTGAGTATCTCCAAGGAGGGAGACTCTACAAGCTCTCTGGGCAATCTCTGCTAGTGGTCTGTCACCTGCACAGTAAAGAAGTGCTTCCTGATGTTCAGATGGAACCTCATGTGCTCCAGTTTGTGCCCACTGCCTCTTGTCCTGGCACTGGGCACCACTGAAAAGAGCCTGGATCCATCTTCATTGCATCCTCCCTTCAGGTGTTTATAGACATTGATAATGTCTATAAATAGACATTATGTGTTATTATGTACACCTGGAGCCTTCTCTACTCTAAGCTAAAGTGACCCAGGTCTCTCTGCCGTTCCTCCAACCAAAGGTGCTCGAGACCCTTTCTCATCTTTGTGGCCCTGCATTGGACTCTCTCCAGTAGCTCCAGGTCTCTCTTGTACTGGGGAGCCCAGAACTGGACACAGCACTCCAGGAGTGGCCTCATCAGTGTTGAGTGTACATCACAAATCTGTGGCATATACTAGCAGATATTCCAAGCATGCCATGTTAAATACTGTAAATCTTTTAGGTTCTTGACTGATGTGGCTAGGTTCTCACTTTCCTGCTGTGTAACTGTCAAAAATAGGCTTATTGATCCACTAATTTGTCACATTTGCATATGCACATTCACAGGCTGTGGCTGAACTCCTCAAACATGGTGCTGACCCTAATTTGCCATTAAGTGGAGCAGTAAAAAATGCCCTCTGTGCAGCTGTCAGTACCACATATGAACAGCAGAGAACGACAGCACAGCGGATTGCTTTGGTAACAGAACTTTTTTTTTTTTTTTAAACTTCAGAAAAAGCACTGATTATTATCAGGTTCTTTGAGTTCCCTTTCTGTTTAATGGGTAAGCTGTTTTTTTAAGAACAATTCATTTGTGTTTATTCCTAATGCTGTTTGTTTCTGTCCCAAGGAACAGGGGATTTGTATCAAAATTCATTTTCATGTTTGAATGAATGTTTCCTCCTTGTTTAGAAGAGGAAAAACTACATTAAAGGCAAATGGGATGATTGTAGTGCCCACAGCCTTATCAAATCTGACTGTTACCTGGTTTATAAACACACCGAGCATCCACATGAAGAGAGAGATGTTGTGTTACTGTAAAGTGGTGAATACCGCTTGGGCTGAGTGCACTTTCTCATGTATGTTGAGGTCAATGGCTGTGTTTGGCCTTGTGAAAATTGTAGTTTTTCTTCTCATCCCAGAGAGCACAGAGCTGATCTCATTCAGAATGGAGGTGAAGAAGGCTGCAGTTGAAGGGGTCTGGCAGAGGAAGCGATTGCTTCATCTGTAGCTGCAAGATTTTGAGATATCCAGAAACAAATGGCAACTGCCTGCAAGAAGGCTTTACTTACAAAACACATTTAGATTGTCAATCCATCAGCTGTTTTAAAGGAGCAGAAGAAATGCACTGTTTGATGCACAAAACAGTCTCACAAATAGAGGTTAAACTCTGATACTCAGTCCTGTCTCTTTAGCCGTGGCATGAATGCGATTTTGTTGCAAGCTTTTCTTTTTGCTTGGATGTGCAATGATTTGTTTTCTTCAGGTTGATAAGCTGCTTGAAGCTGGTGCAGATATCCTTGCACCAGTTACTCTTCAGGAAGGACAGAGAAAAGCTGTGGGAACAGCTGTTGACTTTGCCTATTACAAATATTATCAGGTATGACTTAAGTATTGGAAAATACTGTGTTCTTTGTATCCATTCAAATATAAGGTCTGTTGTGTCCTTATGATTTGTCTAGGACTTTCTTCAGAAACGTTCATTGGAAATTTGCTTTCTCCCTGCATTTGTCACGAGACACCTTTCATTTGCTCCAGATCTATTAACCATTTAAAGTCTGAGTACCTCTAACAGTTTTGCTTGTGAAGATAATCTGTGCTCTATAGCACAAGATATATAGCAAGATTCCATTCATAATTGAATTGGAAAAAGGTAACTGTAATCTTAAATCCAGCCATTAAAAACAAATGTCATGTCCGTAAGGCTACAATCAAATCAGGAGAAGATATTATGATATATTATCATAGTGTATATATAATAACCATATATATATATGATAATATATATAGTGTGTGTATATATATATTACAATAATAATTTGAGATGTGTTATAAGCTGTGAAAAGACATTACCAATCAAACTTTAAAATAATGGATTTAAAAAATAAAAATATATTTAAGTAAAACATACATTAAAATATGTATAATGTATTATACGTTATATATTATCTATAAAATAATTTATATATATTTACTAAATAAATAGAATTACTAGAGTGAGCCTTAATCATTTATTAATTACTTATAAAAGGAATCTTACTGTAGTATAACTAATACTAACTAGTCTTACTGTGAAGTATAACTAATAAATTTTTGCCTGATTCTTTTTTCTGGACATACTTGTTTCAAAAAACAACCCTTTAAAAAGACTGGGATTCTATGGTAGTTCCAATTAGAAGCAATTCTGCCTTTGGTCATATGAGATTTTTTCATAGTTTTCTTATTAACAAAAATTTACATGATAAGCAGATTGCTTATTTCTGGGGCATAAACGGTACTTGTTCTGAAAACAACAAAAGTAATAGCGAGCATGTGTGCACCTTGTAGTATTGCAGCTGCCTCCAAGCTAGCTGAGAAAGTGTAGCATACCTGCATTCACAAGGCTGGGGGGGGGGCGTACAGCTCCTTGCCAATACAGTCATGTGACTGTGGGATCCTCCACTGCACTTGTTCACAGAGCAGCCTGCTTGGAGCTAACATGAGACTTTTTGCATCCCATACCAGTATTCTGTGTAGAAATTTAATTGTGATTCTTTTGCTTGTAATCACAGCTGATTGTCAAACAGGAAAATAAACAGTTTATAGCTGTAATCACGTGGCAAACTCAGACACCATAATCCAGGTACCTTATTTCTTTCCCATCTTGCTCTGGACTTTAGTCTATATTCTCCTTGCTGGCACTCAATACAGGGAAGCAGTACGGGGAATGCAGAAACATAATAATGGACAAGCAGTGCCCTCTAGATGTCTTTCCATTTCCAGGAAGCTTCTCGATGCTTCCAGAAGTGCTGGGAGAGGAGCTCTGCAAGATGAGGACAGCTTCCCCCTTAAGGAAACAATTGAAAATTGGTTTAGTGACTTATTGAGCACTCACCAAACCAATAATCAGAATAACTAGAACTTCTAACCTGGACATGTCTTGTGCCCCATATCACAGACTGAGCTCCAAGCCAGGATCCACCAGTGATGATGCTGTGCTTTTGGAATGTGTTGGCTTTAACTCTGAAAAAATTGTGTTTTAGATTTGTGTTCCCATACATTAGTGGATTAACTCATAGTATGTTTCAGGATAGGAGAATTGCTAACACACCATACCATATACTGTCAGCATCTGAGAAGGAAGTTTTTCAAACACGCCAATCACTGCTGGAACACATTACAGCAAAGCTCCGTGAGCGTGTCATCCTGAAAGAGAAAGAGTGGGATCAAGAAGAACTGAGAAGATCCAAGAAATGTTAGTTCAAGCCTAAGAGTATTTCAAGATTAAGGGTAGCGTCAACTGGTGTGAAGAGGAATTTACTGTTATAATTTCAGTATTGTTGTCTGAAAAGGTAACTCTTAATTAAAAATTGTGCTTACATATTTGGCAAGGAGAGGTAAGGATTCTACAAATATTGAAGAGAACAAACAAGGCACAGTGGAGGAAATATCAATATGAGCTTAGTTCCTGTCAGCTGCTTCCTGGTAAATTCCTACACAAGATCTATTACCATGTGTTAATGAGTGGTTGAGGGAGCTTGTTTTCCTAAGACCTTCGTTGTAATAATGGTCTTCTGATGTTAGAGTACCAAAAATGAATATATAAATTAAGATCTGAGTGACTTCCTCAGTAGTGCTCAACTATGTGGTGAAACCAAGCTTGGAATCTAGATCTCCCAATACCAGTCTTTGAGGCAGATATATCACACTTGGAAAGCGACCTCTGAATATCAGATTGTTACCTTTGCAGTTCAGAATAACCAGAGATGATGTGGCTCAGCACAAGCAGGAAGTAAGGGTAGATTACCTGTGTGGTTTCTTCCTTTTGTCTGTGACCTACCATCTTGGGTCCTTTTTTGTCAGCTTCTGAAGTTCCTAACCTGATCTTCTTCAATGATAAGATGACCTGCTTAGTGGAGGGGGCAAAGGCTGTGGATGTTGCTTACTTGGACTTTAGCAAATCAATTGATCCTGTTTCCCACAACATTCTCCTGGAGAAACTGGCTGCTCATGGCTTGGACGGATGTCCTGTTTGCTGGGTAAAAAACTGGATGGTCAGGCCCAAAAGGTTGTTGTGAATGGAGTTCAATCCGCTTGGCAGCTGGTCACCAGTGGTATTCCCCAGGGCTCAGGATTGGGGCCAGTTTTGTGTACCATTTTCCTCAGTGATCTTGATGAGGGGATTGAGTGCACCCTCAGTAAGTTTGGAGATGGCACCAAGTTGGGCAGGAGTGTTCACAGAATCATAGAATCCTTAAGGTTGGAAGAGACCTTCAAGATCACCTAGTCCAACCTATGACCTAGCACTAACAAGCCCTCCACTAGACCATGTCGCTAAGCTCTACATCTAAACGTCTTTTAAATACCTCCAGGGATGGTGCCTCAACCACTTCCCTGGGCAGCCTGTTCCAATGCCTCACAACCCTGTCAGTAAAGAAATTTTTCCTAATATCTAACCTGAACCTCCCCTGGCGCATCTTAAACCTGTTCCCCCTCGTCCTATCACTTGACACGTGAGAGAAGAGACCAATCCCCACCTCGCTACAGCCTCCTTTAAGGTACCTGTAGAGAGCGATAAGGTCACCCCCGAGCCTCCTCTTCTCCAGGCTAAACAACGCCAGCTCCCTCAGCCGCTCCTCGTAAGACTTGTTCTCCAGACCACTCACCAGCTTCGTTGCTTTTCTTTGGACCCGTTCCAGCACCTCGATGTCCTTCCTGTAGTGAGGGGCCCAAAACTGAACACAGGACTCGAGGTGCGGCCTTGCTTGAGGATAGAAAGGCTCTGCAGAGGGATCTGGCTAGATCGATAGGCCGTGTCCAATTGTGTGGCCTTCGACAGGGCTAAATATCGGGTGCTGCACTTGGGTCGCAACAACCCTGTGCAGGAACACAGGCTTAGACCTGTGTGACTAGAAAGCTTCCTGGCAGAAAAGGACCTGGGGGTGCTGGTCAACAGTCAGCTGAATATGAGCCATCAATGTGCCCAGGTGGCCAAGAAGTCCAAGGGCTTCCTGGCCTGCATCAGAAATAGTGTGGCCAGCAGGACTAGGGAAGTGATTGTCCCTCTACGCGGCACTGGTGAGACCACAGCTTGAGTACTGTGTTCAGTTTTGAGCCCCTCACTACAAAAAAGATATTGAGTTTGTGAAACACGTTCAGAGAAGAGCAACAAAGGTGGTGAAGGAAGTGGAAAACAAGATATATGAGGAGTGGCTGAGGAAATTGGGGTTGTTTGGCCTGGAGAAGAGGGGGCTGAGGGGAGACCCCATGGCTCTCTACAACTTCCTGAAAGGAGGTTGCAGCAAGGAGGGGGTTGGTCTCTTTGGTCAGGTGACAAGTGATAGGGCACAAGGAAATGGCCTCAAGTTGCACCAGGGGAGGTTTAGATTGGATATTAGAAAGAATTTCTTCACAGAAAGGGTGGTTAGGCATTGGAACAGGCTGCCCAGGGAAGTGGTGGAGTTGACATCCTTGGAGGTATTTAAAGAGACATGTGGACAATGGAGCTTAGGGACATGGTTTAGTGATGGACTTGGTAGTGTTAGGTTGATGGTTGGACTTGATGGTCTGAAGTGTCTTTTCCAACCTAAATGATTCTATGATTCATTAAGGTTCTTTTCCAACCTAAATGATACTATGATTCATTGATGGAAGATGCATTTTATTATGTATCTTCAGATTTTATACAGTAGACAGTTCATGTAGTAATGTCTGGTGAGCCAGATAGACTTGTAATGAAGGTGGATCTTGTGACTGGTATTCTAATTCTCAAGTTGGAATACTGATTTTTGCTCTCCCCTCCTCTTCCTTATGTTGTTGTAGTGGATTCAGCCATTCGGACATGTGTTTCCAAGAAGAAAGAGAGGAGCCATCATGTGGAAGAAGTGAGGTAGGACAGAGATACTGCACATAAGGATTAACTGTTCTTACTGAAAAATGACTAGGCCTTATTTTCTTTCCTCACTGAGACTGTTGTCACCCTGCTATTTTTCTCCTTTCTACTTTTCCTCTCTAGTTTATCCAGTCTTATCAGCTTCTTTCTTTGTTCTGATCCCACCACTCCTTTTCAGCATTAGAGTTCACCACAAGAGTCTGCATAATAATCAGTCTTCTTGCACAGAGCAGTGTGTCTTTGTGTTTTAAACCAATTCATGATATCAGTACCCTAAAGTAGCATGCAAATGCTAAGAAATAGGCACATACAAATTTTGTAGCTTGCATTTCTGGACTCTACATAATTGCAGGAAAGACTTGTACAATTTGAATGTTATTCTTGGAACTGTTCAGTAACAAAAGCTTGAATAATAATGGAAATACATGCCTCAAGGATACTGAATTCTGTCATCAGTTTCTCCTGCTGCAGGGAATTCACAGGGTTCTCAACTTTGTCTCAGTATTTGAATCAAGGTAACATAGGTATCCGGAACCGGACCACTTTTGAAGAGAGAAATTGTGAGGTAGCATTTCTGTTGAACCATGATGGATCAATAATATCATAAGGTGTAGAGACAGCCAGAAAAATAAAATGAGCTACAATAAAATCTGGAATGTTAAAGTAGCATGCAGAAATTTTACAAATAGCTCTCAGCAATGACTTGCAGACAGAGATGAAATCTCAGTGAAACTTGCTAGCTATTGGGAGGGATAAAGGAATGTATTTAATAAAGACCATATCACACAACTGGAAGGCTATAAAATAAAAATTTGGTAGTATATAAAATGTATTCAATATTGCCTGTAAAAGCTATGAAGTATTTAGAAGTATCTTACCTTTAAAAAAAATTATAATTGTATCATGGGAATTAAAGTTTTTGCATGAATAGCCTTTGGCTTTATCTCACATCTGATCTTGTCAAATTTCACAAGCATAGAACTATTTAGCTCAGACAGACCGTGCTAAGGAAATCTGTGCTGTAAAGGGTTCTTAAATATTTTAAAAGATAGTAAGTACATAGCCCAGCTTGCGATTACATCTAACAGTCTGCTCCCCGTTCCCACTGAAAGCCTTAGCCCAAGCACTCTTTGTTTATCTTCCAGCTTTGGAATAATTGTTGTGGTGCAGTGGCCTGTGAGCGTCCCTGTTTGTCTCTGCAATATTCCAGTATATTCTATTTCAAGTTTGCCAGTTTAGCTTCTTTATCTCTGACCATATATAACCTGGCCTGTCTACCAGTTTGAAAATGGACAATTCTAGACCCAGTGTCATGAGTAGACTAACGCACACAGTGTACTAGTGTACGGCAGGATGTGGATGTTGGTTTAGTAAAGGCTTGGGTATGTTTCTCACTAGAACACTTGGCTTTCTGGGGGGCTGGCTTTGCAGTTGATATGCAGTCTGTTCCCCATGGAGTCCTGTGATAAGCTGCAGGGTCTCCTGATTCTCTATCCTTGCGTATTATGACATTTTTATTTCTATATTGTAGCTATTTGGATTTAATTTTACTGTAATATGCATGCTGCCAGGTTGAGGAAAAAGAGTAAACAAACAATAATGTGCTTTTATTTGACAACAACCTTTGTTTTAGACTGCTGTTCTTTAAATACTGCTATCAGTGTGGACGTTCTGTTGGTGTTCAGCTGTCACCTTGCATGCGTTGTCATGAAGTTTTCACTTGCAGTGAGACTTGCAGAAGGAAATCCTGGAATGAACGTCACAGGCATGAGTGCTTGGGATTGCTGGGTAAGTCTGACTGTCATTACTGTATGAATACAGTGGTTTGTGTATGTGTGGTGACCTGGACATGTCTTCCTTGTAATGAATCAGTAAATTGGGTTTTATGAAGAAATTTAAACAATTCATTCATTTGAATAGCTGTGTGTTTTGAAAAAACAGCAGCTTTAAGAGAGCTGCTACTGTGTCATTACTCTCAGTTTCAAGAGAGAAGAACCTTTAAGGTGAGTGCTGAGCAAAGAAAATATTCTCCCCAAGACTAAGGTTAGCTACTGCAGACATCAACAGACAACTTTCCAGGCTGAAGGACCACAATAAATCTAACAAGCTAGGCAAAGTGGGACTTCCTGTACAAACTCTGTCTCTTAAAAACCTCTATGTGTATATTAGAATAGAAATCAATGGGATTTCTGATTTTATGTATGGAATTGTTGATGCCGTACTACCGTGGATCTTGGAAACCACACTTGTGTTGATTTAAAAATAAAAATAAAAAAAATGAGGCCACATTACACAAACTACATGCTACGTATCAGTAGAACAATGGCATGGTGGATATAAGAAATTATGCTACTTTTACTATATCAGATACTTACATAGAGTGAATGAGGAATCTGTCAAGTATGAAGACAAATAGAGAACTACTGTCATTCTGTGACTGATCTGTCTTTCAGTGGCTGTCTGGGATGGCATGTCTGGATACATGTAAAACCTGTGTACTGGGGGGAGTGAGGCCTGATGAATTACATCAAGCATACATGCTTACCAGTATGGGGCTCTCAATATCTTCTAGCAGTTTTTCTAAGATAAGATATCAGTGGTGTAACTTTGCAGATTATATGGGAATAAAGGAAGTTTTGCTAAGCAAAAGGAGATTTCCTTTGCAATTTAATCAAATGCATTGGTTTTCTTCCAGTCCTTTCCTAAACTTTTGCCACACTACTGCATACAATTAAAACTTCCGAGTTTCATTCTTTTCTGGAAGCTACCTTTCACCCACTTACACACCTCTGCCTTTACAATGTGTGATGCACTAATATCTGAGATTGCTTGGAATGAGAAATACAACAGATGTATTACCGAATATCTTTACTGCTATTTTTTCATATGGTTGGGGTGGAAATGGGACAAGACTTAGGAAAGAGGAGTCCTGAAGGTTAAGAACTGCACATTTTGAATCAGCAGAGGACAAGAAAAACTGCCCAGGAGAATGACAGATGCTTCCATAAAACCAGCAGGATGTATGTAGCTAGAAGGTAACAGTAATCAGCTAGAGCATATCAGAGGGTGTTCTTAAGCAAACAGGGTGTTGCTGACTGTTCTGCACTCTGACAGGCATGTTGACTTCTCTAAGCAACCAAAAGGGGCCAGCCAGTCAAAGCAAGACAATGGAACGGACGCAAAGTAGCAGCTACTCTGATCATCTTAATTTTTTCTTCATCCTCAAAATAAGAATAGTGAAGTGACGAAGAAAAGCTGTGTTCAGAGCAGAACATGCCTGGTGTAGCTGCTGCAGTAGTGGCAAATAAAGCTGAAGAACACAGGTCAGCTCTGCTAAATTACAGCCAAGCCCACAAATAGCAGAGATTTTACCACTTTAATGGCAATATGTTGCTTATGTTTAAAGATTCTGACTTGAGAAAAAAATAGGAATTTTCCTAAAACATGAAAAGATGAGATGTTTGATAAAGCTCCCAGACCAATGAGATATTTTACCTTTCTTGACAAATGAAATCACTGTATCAGTACCTTGTTGTGAAAATGTCTTTGGCAAAGTTCTGCTAGGTTAAATTTGTTCAGTGGTGCATTTATTGCTTAGACAGCATTGTGTTGCCCTTTTCCCTTGGAACATCTGAGCAACTCAGTAGTTGAAGACTGGGTGAGTGAGGTGTTGGATCTCCACTGCTGAGTTGTGACTGTTGACCTCCTTGTAATCCACTGACATTCATATCTCCAAAGATCTCCTTGTTTTCTGGAGTCCTTGTTGTTGACCTTTGATAAAACAAACAAAAAATTTGACATTGAAGAAAACTCATTATTTAAGTTGATGAAAAAATTTTGTCATATAGTTATAATGGACAGTTTAGAGTAAGGAGAACCACAGTGCAATGTGTGAGGCTTACAGCCATGGTGGGAGGGTTTCTTCTCACCTGAGATCAACATATTGACAAAATATTGACTGAAGGAATTGTCAATGGAGAGAACAGACATCAAACTACAAGGAAAAATGGTGGATAATGTGCCAGCTATACACTGAAGGACTTAAACAGGAATGTTATTTAATAGATGGGAATAGAAAGAATTGTCAGACAGCAGATGGAAATAATAGGAGATGAAAAAGAATAAAAGGAAATGACAAACAGTAGGTAGGAATAGAAGAGTGATGGGGAATGGAAGGAAATGCAAAGAAATGGCAATGAATAGCAAAGAATGACAGAGAATAGATGTGTTTCAAATGTGAAGCTGAAAGCAGCTGGTAGCCTTTACGGGGCTTTTTGCATAAGGTTCACTTACAATAAAAAGGTGTTCAGTGGATCACCTGGCAGGATGGCCCATCTGTCCAAGAACAACACGAGCCTCTACTGCAGGTGTTCCCACAGTTGGATCAAGTCATGTTCCCTGGGCCTTTCTTTTGACTCTTGTTTATAACTATGTGTGACCCCCCAAGCTGGTTGATGATTGTCACCTATCCTTATACCTCTCATTTGGTAACTCTGCCAAACTATTTATGCAAAGCAGGTACTTCATTAGCTACAAGGGATGCACCAAAATAATGGGGTTAAAAGTTCACTTGCTGTAATGGTATCCCGGTGTCATATGTATGTGTAGTATTGCCACAGATGGAATAGTAGGTAAGGGTGGAGAATACATGGGAATAGAAGGAGATTATGGGAAATAGGGAATGATGGGGAATAGATTGGGATTAGCCAGGAAGAATGGGGGAAATTAGGGAGTAGAAAGGATGGGGAACAGAAGGCAATGATGGGGAACAGAAGGAATAATAGGGGCTGGCTGTTGGGGCTGTCATAATAGGAACAGAAGGAATGCTAGTGAAAACTAGCTAAGAATAGAAAGAAATGACAGGGAATAGTTGGGAGTAGAAAAGAATGATGGGGAGTAAAGGGAATGATATGAAATGACAGCCTTCACAAAGGAGAGTACAGGGAACTACAGTCCAATCACTCTTCTCAGTCCCTGGGAAGCTCATGGAGCCAACTAATGCTGGAAACCATTTCCAGATGCATGAAGGACAGGAAGGTGATCAGCGCTAGTCAGCAGGGATTTACAAATGGGAAATTCTGTGCCTATCCAGCCTGATAGCTTTTCACAATGAGCTTGGTGGATGAGAGGAGAACAGTAGAGGTTGTTTACCTTGACTTTACTAGAGCTTTTGACATTGTCTCCTGTAACAAATGCTGTCTCCTCATAGACAAACATAAAGTATGGGTTAGATGAGCGAACAGTGAGGTTGACTGAAAACTGGCTGAATGACTGGGCCTGCAGTATGGTGATCAGTGTCAAAAAGTCCAGATGGAGGCCAGTCATGAGTGCTACACTACAGGGGTAGACATGGGGGCCAAGAGTATTTAACATCTTCATTAATGACCTCAATGTCAGGACAGAGTGCACCTTCAGCAAGTATGCAGATGATACAAAATTGGGAAGAGTGGCTGATATACTAAATGGGTGTGCTGCTGTTCAGAGGGACCTGGACATGTTGGAGGAATGGTCAGAGAGGAACCTCATGAAATTCAACAAAGGGAAGTGCAGAGTCCTACATCTAAGGAGGAATAACTACATGCACCAGCACATGCTGGGGGCCAACCAGACCTTGGGGCCCTTCTGGACAAACTGACCATGAGCTATCATTATGCCCTTGCAGCAAAGAAGGCCAACAGCATCCGGGCTGTGTTAGGAAGTGCATCACCAGCAGGTCAAGAGTGGTGATCCAACCACTCAGCACTGCTGAAATCACATCTGGGTGTGCTGTGTTCATTTTTGAGCTCCCCAGTGCAAGAAAGATGGATTTACTGGAATGAGTCCAGCAAAGGACCACTAATATGGTCAACAGCTTGGAGCACCTGCCATATGAAGAGAGGTGAGATTCTTCAGCCTCGATATGAGAAAGATGAAGTGGAATCTTATCAATATGTATAAATACCTGATGGGAGAGATTAACAAAGATAAAGCCAGACTCCTCTCAGTGACAAGAGCAGAGGCAACGAACACAAATGAAATTCCACGTGAAATTCCATTTCAGCACAAGAAAACACATTTTTACTGTTGAGGTGGCCAAACAGTGACGTAGGTTGTACAGGGAGGTTGTGGAGTCTCCATCCTTGGAGGTTTTGATAACCTGACTGGACAGAGTCCTGGGCAAGCTGCTCTAGATGACCCTGCTTGAGTGGTGTGTGTGTGTGTGTGTGTGAACTAAATAGTCTCAAGAGGCCCCTTCCAACTTCAACCATACTGTGTTTTTGTGATTAGAAAGAATTGAATATGAAAGGGAGTACAAAGACAAGAAAGCATACATATAGAATGATGGAATGAATGACAGGAAATACAAAGGAAATGACAGGTCCAGGTTTCATTTATTGTACCTGTGATGTGTGAAATGCTTGTTGTCATTTCAGAGACTAATAGGTTGATAGTTACAGCCTTTTATCAACTTGGGCACACTTTAAATGGTGACCTTGATGCTGCACACTGGAACAATTTCTGTCAGCAGACCTGATACACTGTTAAAAATGTTTTGAAGGAGATGCAAAAAACAGTTGCAAACTGTACTACACACCAGTTTGCTTCAGGGATCCTGGTGCTGTATAGACCAGTGCTAATCCATCAGATAGAAAAAGATGTTTTCAGGGATTGGAGAGGGTAAGAACTCACTAGTGAACTTGTTACTTTCCCCATCAAGAAAAGGAATATAAAATCCAGAAAATTATTACAGCACTTTTCAACTACTCCAGTAATGTTTTGGTTGGAGGGGTTTTTCTAAGTGACAGAGTTGGAGACTGGTCAAGACATTCCTACCAAAACTAAACAATGCTGGCAAGAGCCCTGAAATGCAGGGAAGCTTCTCTGCATTAAAAAGAGAAAGAAAGAGAGAGAGAGAGAGAGAAAACAACCTCTCTAAATTCACAGTATCGTTAAAATTAATAAAGATCAGATTTTTAAAACAATTTTAATACCTAAATATTAACAATTCTTAAATTTCTGACCTGTATAAAGCATTTTCGATCTGCCGTGTTTTCGGTAAAGGTATCCACCCAAATGCCCAACTAAATAGACCTCATCATACACATAGCTGTTCAGCAGCTTTCTCGAAGTAATGTGTAGATTTATGCAGAAGTGTATCATCCCCTTTAATCATTGACAATATAGTCCATCCCCTGTGTATTCCAAAGTGTCTTTACATGCTGTTTTACTGCTGCTAAAGAGGATTTGATAGCCTCATCTATGGCTGTGACCAACTTCAATCTGAGCTTGAGGGAATGTCAATTAATGTTTATTTTGGTGGGAGAATTACAGATTTATTTTTAAATAAAGTCTTCTCACTGCTCCTCTTCATTCCTGGTTTGTGGTAGTTCTCAGTGACACCTTTTCAAACACAGTTGTCATCCTCTTGAAGCTGTGTATGTGCCTGTTGTGTTGCACTCAATGCATAGCAAATGCAGAGCAGTACAATACCTCTGTGACACAAAACTGCCAGAGCACTGTTATGTTTTTTAATGTGTGATATAATTTTCTGCATCAGCATAAGAGCATCAGTAGAGCTGCTCTGCTTCAGAGAGTGGAGACTGCAGGAAGTCATTATTTATTCATTTCACATTCAGTGAATTCAGTTCAGAACAAGTGTGAATGTCTTCATGTAGCTAGAAGGTTTTTCGGTAATAAACTTTTCTTTTTAAGCAGTGTCTTCCTTTCTGGTTAATTCTAAGGTAGAAAGTTTTTGTTTGTTTTGTTTCTTCTCTCCAATTTAAAAAGACCTGAAATTCCCTAACTCAGATCAGTTTGAGCAATTCAGTCTCTTGCTCTAAAAGCCTCTGATTCCCTGCTCCCCATTTCCTGCTTCCTGTGCTTTTCATTGTAGGGTAGTAATATGACTAGCATTTATTTTGTACCTTGTGAGGAAAACTCAATGTTTAATTGCATTCTGAAGTAACTAATAGTATTAACTGCAGTATTAGTACTTTCTCAGATATGTTTACAAGAAGAAAAAAGTATCAGTTGCACTCCTGTATGTGATCAGTTTGCTAGGAAGTTTATAGGTATGTAAGTAGGTAGCCACAGCTGCCTGAGCATTGTGTCTGTTAACATCACATTTGATAAATAAGTGCCAAAATAGGAACATTCTCAAGTCTTCTAGTCATGCCCAGTTTATTGTACCAAAGAAAATGAAGCTCACCAAAACAAATATTGTACTTTTTATTACTTACTTTATTAATTTATTTATTTATTTTCAGATAAGAGTACAGGTCAAACAGTTCCGTCTGCAAGCACTGCAGGAGGTAAAAAGAATATCATTGGCAAAAAGGAGGAAAATGGAAGAGAAGGAGAAGAAGACAGGAGAGGTAGAAGAAAGAGTAGAGTTAGGGTTGGTGGAAGAGAGCATCATAGGAAGAATGACTGACTCGTTTCAATTCACACTTACTATTGTGTGGCCAAGTTTTAATACAACTGTCCTTTCTGCCTTGTACTCCACTTCTAATAATGTTAAAAGTGAACCAATTTGACAAGTTTTGAGAAACCAAAGCAAAAGCATCTTTCCAAGATGCCACACATGAGCTCAAAGACAGATAATGCCATCAAAAAAGAGCGTGTGTGTTGTGAGGGTATATACAAGTCATGTATTTAAATAAATGTTTGCAATTAGATATATAGTGAAATTGGTTTTATCAATCTAATGCTATATATAGATTTATATATATCTTTTTAAAGCCAGTATTGCCCATTATTAAACTTCATGACATATATTCCATCCTGTAGGGGACAGAGGGGCCATTTGACAACTAGACTTGCTCTGCAGGGGAGGTTTGTTGCTTCTTGTTGGCTTGGATCTGAGACCCTGGGGAGAGATTGCTGAGGACTGTTCAGCCCTTGGATTATCACTTCTTGCTGCTAGCCCACATGGGCACTGAGGATCCTGGCAGGAAAGTGACTGAGCATACCAAGAGTGACTACATGGCCCTAGGGGTGAGGGTTAACATCAAGGGGACCACGTGTTTTTGTCCTTGATCCTGCTGCTGAAGGGGAAATGCTTAAGGAGGAGTGGATGGATCCTGAGGTTCAGCACTTTGTTATTGTTAGGTGATCCCATTTTTTCCCCTAGCAGACTGGGTCTCCCCAGGCATCCAGAATTCACTCAGTTGACTCTTATTTAAAGCAGCAAGAATTTAATGGTACCCCTATATCATCTCGAGCTGGGTACCCCCAAGGAGGGACTCTGCTCAAACTTTCCCTGGGTTCTTATACCCGTACAATCTTCATTTCATTTGCTATAGTCCGATTAGTTCTTACACATATGTTGTGTTCCTTCAGATTGGTAGTTTTTGTTGCAGGGCAGGATAGCTTCTGTTATCTCCCAGGACAGGATGGCTTCTGTTATCTCCCAAGGCAGAGTGGCTTCTGTAGTCAGGGCAAGCTCTGATCTGGCGCCATCCTTGTTCAGCACATCCCCCCTTCACCATCAGTGCCACCCAGATCCCCCCACAATGCTGCTCGCTGTTGCTCAATCACCACTGCGTACCAGATTCAGGTGATGCAGAGCTCATGCTGTGGCCTAAGACTTCACTAAATTTACTCTACTAATGTGAAACAATAGCTACCTGAATTCCTTACATACTAGTGGCTTGTTTCCCTTTCAGTTACTCAGCTGTGCCACTGTCAATGGTTTGTCTTTAAAACTGCAGGACCCTTTCTGGGAGTGAAGGACTGACAAAGTGGGATAAAAAATCATAACAGTCTGACCCAGTGAGGAGGAGACTAGGAATAAGGTGGGAAGGAGATGATGACCCACAGTCAAGTGGTGAACAGGAATGGCAAGCAAAGGTGCAGTGATGTGGTTAGGAGTCCTCACGTTCAGCAGAACAGGGAAGAATGGGGCCCACCTACACATAAGGAAGTGCTGAGGGGATGCCCTAGGGGAAGCTCTCGATCTTTTCCTGGGTAATCAGTGTGACTGTGTTGTACCTTTCTGAAATGCCTGTATACTAATGCACACAGCATGGGGAGCATACCAAGGAATTACAAGTCATGCAGTAACAGGGCTATGATCTCACTGGAGTAGCAGAGATGTTCGCAGATGACACCAAATTGGGTGGAGCCTTTGACTCCATCGACGGTGGCGAGACTTTGCAGAGAGACCTAGACAGACTAGAGAGCTGGGCAATCACTAACAACATGAAATTCAACAAGAGCTCAAGTGCCAGATTCTGCAACTAGGAAGGGGCAACCCTGGCTATACGTACAGGCTGGGGGATGAGATGCTGGATAGCAGCCCCGCAGAGAGAGATCTGGGGGTTCTGGTTGACAGCAAGTTAAACATGAGCCAGCAGTGTGCCCTGGCAGCCAGGAGGGCCAACCGTATCCTGGGGTGCATCAAGTATGGCATTGCTTGCTGGTCAAGGGAACTGATTGTCCCACTCTACTCTGCGGTGGTGCGGCCTCACCTTGAGTACTGTGTGCAGGTTTGGGTGCCAGAGTATAGGAAAGATATGGAACTGTTGGAAAGTGTCAAAAGGTGGGCTACTAAGATGGTGAAGGGCCTAGAGAGCAAGACATATGAGGAGCAGCTGAAGTCTCTTGGTTTGTTCAGCCTGGAGAAGAGAAGACTGAGGGGAGATCTCATCGCAGTCTACAGCTTCCTCACGAGGGGGAGCAGATGGGCAGACACTGATCTCTTCTCTCTGGTGACCAGTGATAGGACCTGAGGGAACAGCCTGAAGTTGCATCAGAGGAGGTTTAGGCTAGATATCAGGAAAAGGTTCTTCACCGAGAGGGTGGTCAGGCACTGGAACAGACTCCCCAGGGAAGTGGTCAGGGCACCGAGCCTGACAGAATGCAAGAAGCATTTGGACTACACTCTCAGACACATGGTCTGATTTTGGGTTGCCCCTTAGGGACCTAGGAGTTGGACTCGATGATCCTTGTGGGTCCCTTCCAACTCGGGATATTCTATGATATTCTATGATTCTATGAGATGTGGTAGGATAGCTCCCACCACATCTGGATAACTGGAGTGCTGCAGTGGAAGGATAAAACCTCTTTGGGAAGGACAGTCCATGAAGGTGAGGAGCGGGAGCTGCCCTTCATGCGAAAGCAGCTGGAATCCGTGGAGCTCTGCCTTAGGGTGAACGGTGAGCCATCTGAGACTTTATGGCTCAGGATTAGCAGGCCATTAGCATGGGTGATATAATGTGGGTGTCTGTTACAGACTGCCTGATCAGGAAGAAGTAGGTGAGGTCTTCTTCAAACAGCTGGAAGAAAACTTGTGCTTGTAGGTCTTAGTCCTCATGGGGGACTTTAACCACACTGATACCTTCTGGAGGGACAATACAGTACAGCACAAGCAATCCGGAAAGTTTCTGGAGTGCACTCATTACAACTCCCTCGCATAGGTGATTGAGGAGCACACAAAGGGAGGTGCTTTGCTGGACCTAATGCTTACAAAGAAGGAAAACTGGGTTAACTGGTTTGGTGACATCCATCTCAGCATCTGGATGCTTGATCTGATTGGCTAGTCCTTCTCCTAGCACCTTGAGCAGGTGTTGAAATGAAAGCACGTTTCAAATCTTCTCTTTCTATTATGGATATCAGTGATACTCCATGATCTTTCAGACAGAATATGTAGATGAGCATAAATCATTAATGTACCTACTGATCATTAATGTACCTACTGATTTTATTAAACAGCCTCCCCACATTAGTGGTAGTTTGAGGCACCCTCAGTTCCTCTGTTTAGTTTCCCCAAGTCATGGCGAAGGAAGACTGGCTGCAGGTGGCTGCAAGGAGGCACTGAGGCAAGAGAGGGGGATCCACAGCCAGCTGTCCAGAGAAGGGAACCTGTAAGGCTGTGGAAAGCTATGGCCACACTTTGCCATGTGAAGATGGTCATGTTATGGATTAAGCAGCCATCTCCAGAGTCAGGCTGTGCTGTTTGAGGTCAGAGCCCTTCCAAGTCAGGAGCATCTTTATGAAGTATCCAGGTGTGCCTGTACAGGGAAGCCATGTAGCTTTCTGGGAGAGAACTACACAGGAAGGCAAGCAGCACCATCAATCTGTGCTGCTTTTAGTTCCCCTGAGAAACTGATGTTCCTTCTAGCTCTCTTCCTGGGGCACAGAATAGACTATGAAGATACACCTTTCCATCAGGGCTGAGGATGGGATGACACCAGGGTGACACGACTCCACCCAAGCAACTCAGTGACATCAGAAATCTGCTTTGAACTCAGCTCCTGAGGAAGGCATGGGGAAAACATACCTCCCGCCCTACTCTCCACAGTCCTTCCTGCAGCACTGCAGTCCCTGTCTTCAAATTGTCCTTTACCTGTTCCTCCAAAGCTCACATACTGCTCAGTCCATATTTAACACCTTGACAAGGAAAGATGAACAATTTATATTATTATACTATTCTATTATATACTACAGGTAAAGCCAGGAAAGCTCACATCATGATAAACTCAGGGAAAGTAAGAACCTTTTTCCAGGTGATATTTTAGTTTCCAAGTATGTATTTTAGGCTGTTTTACACTGTGAACATTGTGAGCATTATGATCAGATCCAAATCTCCCAAGAGGTATTCTAGGAATGGTACTGAGTCATCACAGTGGCATCCCATCTTGCTACAATGACAGTTCTTAGGCTAATACATGTGTGGGCATTGAGTAGTGCACAGGATAAACCAAGACAGTTGAAACCCTTGGCTGTGTGTCTGTCAAAATATTCTTATGCGCTTGGGTTGCTCTGTGTAGGCATAGTTGTATGAGGTCACATTTGGGCAATTTGTAACCTCCTAGCATCCAGATAAGGGAATGTCCTAGGACTTTGTGTCGGTCTGTAGAAGAAAGCTCCCCTGCAGCTGGGGCCATGGTGCTCCCTGCTCCAGGGCCACACAGCTCACCAGCAATGGAGCTGTAGATGTTGTTCCTAAGGTGAATGTTAGCAGCTGACTCTGGATGTAGCTGGTAGGGACCTGACATTACTCAGGCCAGGCCAAATGAACCTCTGAGGAATCATCAGTGGAGCAGAAGGGGCAACTGACGTAAGTGGGATCTGACAAAGGTCTATTTTTTGATCATACAAAAGAAAACAAATGCGTATAGCAAAGCCTTTATGCAACTGACACTGTCAGGGTCATATATATTACAAAATAATATATTTAAATAATAAATTAAACATACAAAGGCCTCATTTCTTTAGGTGCTCATCAAAAAACTCTCCTTAGCTCC
Source organism: Anseranas semipalmata (assembly GCA_013399115.1). Taxonomy (NCBI): domain Eukaryota; kingdom Metazoa; phylum Chordata; class Aves; order Anseriformes; family Anseranatidae; genus Anseranas; species Anseranas semipalmata. The sequence goes on from VXAA01007021.1 coordinate 181,377, forward strand.
AGCTAAAAGGAAATGTCTCCAGTAAGCCACTGTGATGCCAGAACAACACAAAGCTCAGATGGTGTTCCCACACTCTAAGAAGCTCTGAGGTAGGCAGTGCTGAGTTGCTAAGGCCCCATTTAAGTGGAGGACCTGGCAAACTTCCCAGGGACACAAAGGTAATGGCAAAACTGAACTTTCCTGTGGTTTTAATGAGTCCCGCTGTAGGTTGTTAAGAGTGGGAACAGGGTTGAACGCTGCAGTCATTCCAGTTGGGAACAATTATTGAAAAAGCCCCGATTATTGAAGGCACTGGTATGTTAGACAAAGAAAGCAACAGACAGCTTTGTAGTAAACTGTAGTACTAATAAATATATACTTGCTGCTATATCATTGATTGTTGCTATTATTGATTAGTGCTGCTATTGATAATATAAATATACTTGCTTTCCTGGTAGTAATGCATAATAATTCTCTTCAATGTTTTTATAAATGATCTGGATGCAGGACTCAAATGCATAGTAAGTTTGCAGATGATACTGAATTAGGAGGAGATCTCCCCCAAGAGTGGAAAATCCTTGCAGAGAGATCTTGACAGACTAGAATGCTGGGCAATCACCAATTGCATGAAGTTTAACAAGAGCAAGTGCCAGATTCTGCACATGGGATGGGGCAATCCTGCATATATGTACAGACTGGGGAACAAGAGGCTGCAGAACAGCCTTGCAGAAAGGGATCTGGGGATTCTGGTCAATGGTAAGTAGAATATGAGTCAGCAGTGTGCCCTGGCAGCCAAAAGGGCCGACCGTACCCTAGGGTGCATCAGGCACGGCATTGCTAGCTGGTCAAGGGAAAGTGCTTGTCCTGCTCTGCTCTGCGTTGGTGTGGCCTCACCTCGAGTACTATTTGTGGATTTGGGCACCACAATATAAGAAGGACGCAAAACATTAGAGAGTGTCCAAAGGAGGGCTATAAAGGTGGTGAAGTGTCTAGAGAGCAAGACATATGAGGAGTGGCTGAAGTCACTTGGCTTGTTCAGCCTAGAGAAGAGGAGACTAAGCAAAGTCCTCGTGGCAGCCTAGAGCTTCCTCACGAGGGGAGCGGAGGGGCAGGTGCTCATCTCTCTGGTGACAGCGATAGGAGGGAATGGCATGAAGCTGCATCAGGGGAGGTTCAGGCTCGATGTTAGGAAAAGGTTCTTCACTGAGAGCATGGCTGGGCACTGGAACAGGCTCCCCGGGGAAGTGGTCATGGCACCAAAGCTGCTGGAGTTCAAGATGTGTTTGGAAAATGCTCTCAGACATAGGGGTTGATTTTTGTGTGGTCCTATGTGGAGGCAGGAGTTGGACTTGATGATCCTTTTGGGATATTCTATGGTTCTATAGCATTATATGTAGCATTATATGTATACATATACTTGCTTTATTAATCATAGGTGTACTTGCTAGTGGTGATTTGTAGTAATTTGTAATTAAAGTAGAGAAATTTGGGAAATAAAGTCTCCATGTCCTTGTTCATTTTTTGAATCCTGCAGAACACTGTTGTGATTGATCTCTATATACCCCCAGGCTGGGTAACCCTTTAGGTTGAGACAACACATCACAACACAGGCCCGTCCACTTTAGTGTCCCTATTTGAACTTGCCCTGTAAAAAGACACTGATTACAGTCTCTCTCTCGTTAAAGCTCATCATGGCTTGGATTTCCATTTCACCTTTCACCCCTCTTCAGAATTGAGATCAGCTTTGTCTATTTTATCTTTCCTTCACTTCCTCTCCCCAATTTACTGGCTTAAAATTTTGTTTTACTTTGATGCATTCTTTTAGTCACTCTGGTAGGATCTTTACCTCCTTCCTTCCTTCCTCTTGCTGAGTGTTACCAAAAAGTGAACCGATTTCCCATCTCAAGATTACACTCCACCAGTCATTAGGAAAGATCCTGAAAAACAAATCACAGGTCTCCTTAAAAAAACAAAACAAAACAAAACAAAACAAAACAAACAAACAAAAACACCACCACAACAACAAAAAACCTCTCAGCTCTGCAGGATATTACTAAGCAAGTTGTTCTTGAATTACTGCATGCAGTAATGGAAGATAGACTGCCCACCTCCCCAGTGAACCCCAGGGACATGGGAAGGCCAAGGCAAAGCTGCCTGCACAGATCATTAGCCCAGGCCACTATCTGTGCCACCTCCACTCCCTAAGACCAAGCCAGACCTCCAATGGAGAAACCTCCACCCAGACTAAAATATGTGCCACCTCCATGGCATAAGCTTCAACCTCTAGCAAAGAAACCAGAGATGTAGAAGAAACGCTCCAATTTCTCAGCAAGAACAGAGTTTAGCTTGATTCTGATTTGGAGAAATGTCAAGAGTGACCATTCAATCAACGAAAACATACCAGGAATGGCTGTTTATGTTTAGAAAAAAATATGCTGTAAAATCTAAATAGATGTGACAGAAAGATTTCAGCATATTTTTCCACATATTCTTTTGGCACCTTTGGAAATTTGAATAGTTTTGACTGCTTCTCTCTCCAAGGACATTGCTTCCTAAAAGTGGGTGGGTGGGTAGGTGGATGTGTGTGCGTGCCTTTGAAAAGAAAACAGTCTGTAGGAAACAAGTTTTTTAGATGTCTGGAGTGGAACCATCTCCATTGAGAACCATCCCTACAGAAAAATATTGTGTATTTCTGCAACTGCAGAGATAGTTCTGTGCCACAGCCCTTAGAAAGAGCACTGGACTCAGCTACTCACTGAGTCGTCCACTCTCCATCTCCTCACCAACAAGGACAGATTTTTCTTTTGCACTTAAAGCTGGTGGTATCCCAGCACAGGATCCTGGCTCTACAGGTGGAAGTCTTCTCTACTCGTTTCCACTGGGCGTGCAGCTCCACTGAATTCTGGATACACGCTTTTGTGGCAAGCCAAACTATGTATCAGCGAAGTGAGCCGCTGCCAACAAACAGATAAAATCACATACAAACGTCAAGTTTCTTGTCACATTCACCATATAGCCTGCGTTTCTTGTTCACTAAGCCCCATCCGTGCCAGCCAAAGCCGCAAGGAGCTGCACGCTTCGTGAGCTGTGCAGGCAGCGCCCAGGCCCCGCTGCTCGGAGGCCACGCGCCCCTCCCGTCCCAGCTGCCTCCCGCCCCTCCCCCCCGCAGCCCGGTGCCCCTGCACGGGGGGAGGGGCTGCCGTGGCTGTGCGCTCTGATTGGCTGCTGCTGTCCGCACCTTGCCTCTCGCCAGGAGACGCGGTTGCGGCGGCGGCGCCTCGTGCAGCGGCGGCGCCTCGTGCAGCGGCGGCCATGGGCTCCATGGCGCAGCTCGGGGAGGTGGGCGGTGGCACTGCAGGCACCGTGGCGGCGGGCAGGCCTAGGTTAAAACTTGTGGTGGTGTCCTGGGGCTGTGACCTCTCGTGATTTGTGAGTAGTAGTAGACTTCACAGGGCTTATGACATCATTAGCCCGTATTTTCTTATGAGCGTTGGTGACATCACCAGACCTGTCCCAAATGGCCACACTGTGGTTTGTGACACGGTGAGCACTAATTACTAGTTAGTACTAATTATGAGAATTTGTGCCATTGCAGCGAAGTCATCAGTGCCCGTAGTATTGTAGCAATAGTGACATCACCACTGTTTTTGCCATCATGGTAGTGACACGTAAGTCACATTGCACACAACTGTGACAGAAGGATACTTTGCTGATCATTACACTTTTTCTGATGTCAGGGCCTTAACACAGGCAGCGGTGATGTTAAGGGTGTAAATGACATTATACACAAGAACACCAGAAATAGTATCAGAAACTAGGTCAAAGTCATCACTACCAACAATGTTTTTGTCACTGACGAGGTCACTCCTGTCTGTGCCACCAGCACTGATAATGTTTTGAGCAGCAGTGGCATCAGCATCCACAGCGCCACAAAAGACAAGATATTGAGGTCCCACCAGCAGTTGGGGCACCCTTTCCATCTCCTCAGGGCTGGGGACAGAGTTAGTCCTGCTGAGGCTGTGAGCGGGAACACCTCTGACCCAGTGCCGAGGACAGTTGTGGCCCTGCTGGTGGCTTGGAGGCACCCTGGGGAGCTTGGGGCTGCGCCTTTCCCCGGGGTTGTGACAGCAATGGCCCTGACAGTGGGATTGGAGATGTCTTATCCCTGTTCCTAGTTGGGGATGGTGCTGGCTCTGCAAGGGGTAGGGTTGGGGGTACCCTTGTTCCTGGACTTGGGGTTGGGCAGCAGCCCTGACAGTGGCTGTGCTCACAGCCATGCTCCTTCTGTCTCAGCCCCAGTGGCGTGAAATCAAGACCTGTGTGTGGTGAGTATGGCCTCAAGCCTGTTCTGAAATATCCACCCTGGATTTGCTTTCACCTGCTGTCCCCAGCCACGCCCAGGTCTCCCATTCTCAACTGTCCACAGTTGCCCTTGCATTCTTTCTGTCCCTTTTTCTTCCTCCCAGGGGAGGTCTGGAAGGGAACACATACCTGGGTCTGTGTGTTTCCAACTGCCTAGCTGGGTCCCCTCATCCCCAACTACCCTCTTGCCCCCCCCAGATCCCACTGTCCCCATCTGTCCTTATGTCCCCTGTCCTGTCCTCCCTCCCATTCCCTTGTTTAGCCCTGTCCCTGCAGGACAGACCTGGATGCGGTGGCCGTGGAGCAACTTGAGGCAGCCCCAACCCTGCAGGATCGGCGTGCGTGAGTGAGGGGACAGGGGTGCCTGTAGGGGCCTTGGAGACCTGGGTCACCCTGAAACACCTTAGGACTACCCTGTGTCGTTTGGAATCCCAGGGGAAAACACCTGGGGGGCTCAACTACCAGGACACCAGCAGGGCACCCTGGAGACACTGTAGGCAATTCTGAGGCACTTGAGACCCCTTAAGACACTCTGGTGACATACTGGGACATCGTGGGGATTCTAGGCACTCTTGGGACAAACCCAGAACACCCTTGGCGACAGATAGGACACTCTAGGCACCCATGGGACACCTGAAGAATGCCTCTGGGGATCCCCCCAAAATCCCAGGACACCCCTGAGACCTGTAGGACACCCCTGGGACGTCACCTCAGGACCCCCAGCGATACCACTGGGATACCACCATTCATCTTCCATCCCCCCATATTCCTCTAGTCTCCCTGTCATCCCTGCAGTATCCCAATACCCTTCATCAGCCCCAGTGTCCTTGTCTCACCCAGGACACCCTAGAATCCAGTCCTGGGTGCGTATGTCCTCTCCCAGGATGTCCCCATATCTCCCACTGGTATCCCTGTTCCCCTTAGCAGCCCTGTAGGTGTCTGTGTCCCCCCCCCATGCCCCATTACCACAGTATCCTCCTTAGGTCCCGTCAAGGTGTCCCAGTACGCCCCTGTTCCTCCCCCTGCAAGTGCCCACATTGTGTCTCCGATGGATATTCTGGTCCTTTTTGGTTTCCCTGTTGTGTCTTCCCCGGTTGCCCCTTTCATGTCCCTCAGGCTGTCCCTGTCCCCCTGGTGTCCCTGTCATGTCCCCCTAGGGTGTGCCTGTTCCTACAGTGTGCTGACAGAGGTTCTTCCGGGGCCCCCTGTCATTCTGGATGCCTACGAGAGGGCCCTGGAACTGGGCCAGGAGCTAGACCTGACCCCAGGCCCACTCTCAGCCCTGCTGGGCATTGTGCGTCGCACCATCACCATGTGCACAGGTGAGTGCAGGGCCAGGAGGGGATGGGGGGACACAGCACAGTGAAGGTCTCACCACCAACTGTCCCAATCCTAGAGACACCTCTGCCTGATGTGGAGGAGTGCTACACCTACCTCAGTGAGCTGCTGCTGTGTCATGCTGTGCATGTGAGTCTTCACATGCCCCTCACAGCTTTATTGGCACCCATACATTCCTTGCACAATACTTGCATGCTCAGTGGTACCTGCATGCTCCCCACATATTTCTCAGCATCCACACAACAACCTGAATACACCCCACGGTTATATGGAATTATATACACCATACACGGCTATTGGCACTGACATACTCCATCCATGTTTATTGAAACCTACATGGTCCTCACATACTCCCCACACACTTACAGGGGCCCCTGTGCTCCTTGCATGCTTTCCACACACTTACCGGTGTCCCCATTGCATGCTTAGTGGTGCCTGCATGTTTCACGCACTTTCCCAATGTACTTGTCTGAACCTGCACACTCCCACATGCTTCCATGTGGGCTTACCAGAACCCACACATTCCTTGTGCTCTATACCCTTAGACTCCCAACATGCTTGTTGCATACTTCCTTCCCCTCCTCTCCCCTTCCCTTGTACATTCCATGCATGCTTCCTAGCCCCTGGCTTCTTTTGCCTGCTCCTGCCATGGTACCATCCCTGTAGTGTCCTCCGGTCAGTGTGGCTATATTTGGGCTGACCCAGGTGGCCCGCATCGCAACCCACCTCCTCGAAACCGTCCTTCGGCATGCCAAGCTCTATGCCTACATCCTCACGCCCCAGGTGAGCTTGACACTGTTGGAAGTGTGCAGTGGGGGCAAGGCCTGCCCTGACCCCACTCTGTTTCTTCTGTCCCTTCCCCTAGGCCTGCCTTGACCTGACCCTGGTTTATGTGGGGAGCCCCGAGCACAGCCAAGAGGTAGAGGTGCCCACTGCCCTCCCCCAGGAGGAAGGAGAGACCCCTGGGGATCCCAACACAGGTGGGATCCCCCTGGCTGGGAGATTATGGGGGAAATGCTGGGAATTCAGGGGTCTGGGGTAACACAAGGTAATGAAAGGGACGATAGGGTAAGGGGGGGTGCACCTTAAGATCTCAAAGGGCTGGAGGATCATGGGGAGGGTCATGGGAGGTACCCTGGGTTCCTGTGGGCACCCAGTGGTCTGGTGGGGTCAAAGGGGCATATTGGGGTTATGAGGAGGGTCATGTGAAGCACGACAGCATCTAGTAGGGTCAGAGGGGGCCCTTAGGGTCATGAGGTATTGGGATAGGTCTGGAGGGCACCCCAGGATTGTGGGTGGCCCTGGGAACGCCCAGGAGCCAGCCCTACCTTGCTTCATGTCCCCCTGTTCCCTGGTTTCTGCCATGTCCTTCCCTGTCCACCAGCGGCTTCATCCCAAGCCCTGTCTTCTCCATGTCCTTCTGTGTTCCTGGTGACACATGTCCCTTGTCTTCCCAGACCTGCTGTACCCTGTGCCAGGCCCTTAACCTGTCCCTGTTTTAAACCCTGTGCTCCCAGGATCCCTCTTCCCCAGTCACTGGTGCCAAGTCCTAACTCCTGACTTCTGTCACCTTGTATGCCCTGTCTGCATGTGCCCTCAGTTTTAGTCTCTGACCTCTGCTCACTTATATCCCTTCCTTGTCCCCAGGACCCCCTGTGTCGCCTGTCTTCCTGGTGTCAGGCCTTAAACCCTGTCTTCCTGTGCCTCCCATTCTCCCATCTCTGGTGCCTGGCCATGACCTTTGTACCTATGTCCTCAGGGTCTCCATTACAGGAGGTAGTAGTGGCCGAGCTGGTCCATGTGGCTCAAGGTTGGAACCAAGAGGTAGAGGCAGGACTCCTGTATGGTCATGATCAACTTGGGACCTGCCTGTCCCCTGTGGAGATGTCTTTGAGCAAGGAGGATGTCTCTGGGTCCCCTCAGGCCTCCCCCAGGGGCAAGAAACGCCTTGGAAGACCCCAGGGATCTCGCCAGGGAAATAAAGGCCTTGGACCGTACCAGCATCTCTGTGTTGTCTCTGGAACCTGCCCCATGTCCCTTAGGATTCACTTAGGACTCCCTCTGGGACACCTCTGGGGAACTACTCTACCTACTGGGACCCCCACATTGTCTGGGACTCCATCCCATGTCACTAGGTTCTCCCATCCCCTACCTTGGAGTGCCCCATACACCCCAAAGCATGTAGACCCCCTTTGTCACACAATACATTTATTTATTGCTTGTGGCCGCAGTGGATGTGGTTAATCCAGTGGCCTTGGTCCAAATACCAAATGCAGTTTATTTTTAGAACTGCAATCTCTTGCAACAGTTGGAAGCAACATGGGCTAGTTAGACCTTCATTAACTGCATGTTATGAGAATGCCACCACCTCACTTATTCACAGTTTATTGCACCCTAATACTTGCTCTGGAAGTTTGGTCTGTCCTATACACAAGCGAGGTTTTGCTTGCTTTCAGGTGACCACAGAGCAGCTGTGATTTGACAAGGCATATCCATGAGTTTAAAAAAAAAAAAAAAGACTAGTTCATGTTTCTGGACATATCTTCCGAGTTTTGCCTGGTCAGGATTTATAAGGGTGAAGCATTGTGATTTGATTCGTCCAGGCCACCCACTTATATGTAGACTCAGGCCTACGGGCTTCCTCGATGTGATGAGCACCTCTGGAAGTCTGTATTTGCTTGCTGTCTCCTAAAGACAAAATCTAGCTGTGACAGATGCTCCAGCTGTGTTTGAAAGGCATCTGTGAAAGCTGACAGATGCCGATATTTATTCTTCACAAGTTTCACATTCACAAGCACACACAGAAGACTTGCCTACTCCTGTGCAGTGAGGCACAGTTGACCACACAGGCTTGTACAAAAGCTATGTCCCTGCTTCTGCCCTATAACCTAATCAAAGAGAAGTGACTTCAGAAGCACTAGCCCCAAGACACTCCCAGGAAGACCTGGTTCAGGTCTCAAAAACAGAGATCCTTCCACACTCGGGAGAGAGAAAATGTGCTTAGAAAACCCACCTGTTGTGGTTTAACCCGGAAAGCAGCTAAGCACCACACAGCTGATTGCTCACACCACTGCCCCCCGCCCCCAGTGGGGTGGGGGAGAGAATCAGGAAGGAAAAAATTAAAAGCTTGTGGATTGAGATAAAGACAGTTTAATAGGACAGAAAAGGAAGAAAAATAATGATAGCAATGATGATGATAATAATAATAGAATGTACAAAGCAAGTGATGCACAATGCAATTGCTCACCACCCACTGACCAATGCCCAGCCTGCCCCTGAGTGGTGGCCCCACCCCCACCCCAGCCAGCCACCCCATATTAATTGTTCAGCATGACATCATATGGTATGGAATATCCTTTTGGCCAGTTTAGGCCAGCTGTCCTGGTTCTGTCCCCCTCCCAGCTTCTTGTGCACCCCCAGCCTCCTCACTGGCAGGGCAACATGAGAAGCTGAATACTCCTTAACATAGTCGAAGAACTGCTCTGCAACAACTAAAAAATATCCCTGTGTTTTCAACGTTGTTCTCATCCTGAATCCAAAACACAGCACCATATCAGCTGCTGGGAGGAAAATTAACTCCATCCCAGCTGAAACCAGGAAAGCCAGGTTCGTTGCTCTTCTCTGAACATGTTCCAGCAATTAAATATACTTCTTGTAGTGAGGGTCCAAAAACTGAGGTGCAGTCTCACCAGTGCTGAGTACAGTCTTCTTCCCTTCTTCTTCTTCCTCTTCTTCTTCTTCTTCTTCTTCTCCTTCTTCTTCTTCTTCTTCTTCTTCTTCTTCTTCTTCTTCTTCTTCTTCTTCTTCTTCTAATTCTTCTTCTTCTTCCTTTAATTCTTCTTCTTCTTCTGATTTTTTCTTCCTCTCACTCTTCCTCTGATTTTCTTCTTCTCATTCTTCTAGTTTTCTTCTTCTTCTCTTCCCCTTTCTTTTTCCTCATCTTCTTCCTTTTTCCTCTTCTTCTTCTTCTTCTTCTAATTCAAATTCTTGTATTACTAATTTCTCTTCTTCTTCTAACTCAAATTCTTATTTGTCTGGTTGTTCTTCATTTTCTAATAATTATTCATTTAACACTTCTTCTTTTTCATCTTCTTTACCCNTCTTCTAATTCAAATTCTTGTATTACTAATTTCTCTTCTTCTTCTAACTCAAATTCTTATTTGTCTGGTTGTTCTTCATTTTCTAATAATTATTCATTTAACACTTCTTCTTTTTCATCTTCTTTACCCTCTTCTTGTTCATCATCTTCTTCCTCTTTTTCCTCTTTTTCTCTTTCTCTTTTTCTTTAATAACTCTTTGTCTTCTTCTTCATCTTCTTCCTGTTTTCCTTCTTCTTCTTCTTCTTGTTCC
>VXAA01007022.1:682-46184 GCA_013399115.1 Anseranas semipalmata
TCAGTCCTCTCAAGGTCCCTCTGGATGGCATCCCTTCCCTCCAGAGTGTCAACTGCACCAGGCAGCTTGGTGTCATTGGCAAGCTTGCTGAGGGTGCACTCAATCTCACTGTCTGTGTCACTAATAAAAATATTAAACTCTACTGGTCCCAGCACAGACCCCCTGATGGACACCTCTTGTCACTGGTCTCCCCTAGACATTGAGCCATTGACTGGAGCTCTTTGAATGCAATTGTCCAGTCAGTTTCTTACCACCTACTGGTCCATCCGTCAAGTCCATGTCTGTCCAATTTAGAGACAGGAGTGCTGTTTGGGATAGTGTCAAATGCTTTGCCCAAGTCCGGGTAGATGACATCAGTTGCTCTTCCCCTACCCACCAATGCTGTAACCCTGTCATACAAGGCCACCAGATTTGTCAGGCACGATCTGCCCTTAGTGAAGCCAGGTTGGCTGTCACCAATCACCTCCTTATTTTCCATATGCCTTAGCATAGTTTCCAGGATTTGCTGCATGATCTTGCTGGGCACAGAGGTGAGACTGACCGGCCTGTAGTTCCCCAGGTCTTTCTTTTTCGTTTCCTAAAAATGGGGGTTATGTTTCCCCTTTTCCAGTCAGTGGGCACTTCACCAGACTGCTGCGACTTCTCAAATAAAAGGAAGTTGGGAATGTTAATAAAGCAAGACAATGATTATACCCACTGGTTTGTCTAGGGAGCAAAGCTGTTACAGAAGCCTTATTAGCTTCAGAAATCATATATTCAGATGGTATTTTGATTTCTTTATAATACAAAAGCAGGATAAGCCGTGTGCTAATATAATTTAGAATTGGACCCAGTATGTCCATATACACATAAAGCACAGCATTAAGGGGCTGTTGTAAGTGCAGAAATCTGGAGATAGAATTAATGCTGAAATTTTAAGTATTAATCTAAGAGTTTTGTTTCTGTATTGGAAAGAAGTCTTTTATCATTCCAGAGAGATTTACTTCCGTTGTATCTCATTCTTATCTTTTGGATACTTATTTGCATACATGTATGCTTTGCTACAGGCATTCCAGAGGTTTATAGACACGGGTTTATTGGGATTCTGTAATAACAGTTTTCAGCACATCAGTCTTTTTTTAAAATTGTACTTTTTTGGTGTGTACGTACTCTTGCAGATTCTTGTCTCCAGCTGTGCTTACTTATAATCACTTAATTATTTTTCCTAGTTGTAGTAACACCTGAGATACAGTTAAGCTGACTTAGGTACACCAGTACTTACGCAGTCCTGTCGTCATGGCAATCAGCTAAATTTTCTGAGTCAAATGCTGGGTAAATACTAAGATTTTGGCATAATCATATTTTTGTTAGTAACCAGCTAACTACTATTTTGGTTTACATCTGTGTAACACAGAGATTAGTGTAGACGTATGCTAATCTAGAACTTTTATACTTTATGTAGTGCTTATATGTTAGAAAAAAACTGTGAAGTACAAATTTAAAACATCGTTTCCTTCTGAGCAGTGGCTGTACAAAGCTTGCATTTTCACAGAACTGTGGATGCCTGCTTCCTGCTTATTCTGAACATTTTGGGAAGCTGATTTGCTGGTAAAATGTAGGAGTTTGAAAGAAGACTGAACTCCAAGAGAAGAAGGCAGCATAAAGTTGGTGGTTTAGGACAAATGTTTAGTGTTGTTTCAAAGATAGCACTTTCTGTACCATCTAGATTTCCAGAATTTTCAAGTACAAGTGGAAAAGATATTTTCATTTAGTGTTTCTATTCTCTCTGTTAAGAAAATGAAAAAAAATTCAGCAAATCAAGTGTTGTTGGAAGACAGAACTTAAAGTAATCCTGACAAGTTGGAGACAAGGTGTTCACTAGGAGCGAATAGAGAGTGCTACATTTAATTGGAAAGAAACAGTGGAGGAAATAATGGGGTGGGGGATAACTTTCTGTGGATCTGTTTTATAGGAAAAGTTGTTGGAATAATGATGGATCAAAAGTTGACAGATGTCAGCAGTCTCATGCTGTTGTGAGAAAGGCAACTATCGTCTCTGGATTCTAAAACAGAAAGACAGCAGATAAGATTTGTGAACTGAAACTTTTCTGTTTGGCGCTGATAAACCTTGAGCTGGAAAACTGTTCGGTTTTGGACAGCTTACTTGAAGAAGGAAATGGGCCAGTTGGAAAAAAGAGACCAAGAGTATACCCTGAAATATAAACGTGACTTAAAAAATGGACAACCCTGGTTCCTTTAAAATGAGAAACCTAGGGAAGAACTACACTATTCTTTCAAAAATATACGTGATAACTATTTAGAAGAAGGTAGTTATCTGTACTCTGTCATGCAGTAAATAAAAAACAAATGGTTTCATACTGTAGCAAAGGAAATGTAAGTTCAATATGAGGAAATATTTTCCAATGGCAACATTAAAATTATTTGATTAAACCATTGGGGGGTTTCCATGTCCAAAAGTCTTAAAAACAAGCTGTACAAGACAACATGTGCCAAGAATTATGTTGTAGATATGATTGGTTGTGCTTTGTGGCAGGGCGATAATCTAGACTGCTCAACCTGCTTCTCAGCCTTACAGCAGGTTTAAATGTGATTTACAAAGGAAAGTTAAAGGAACTGAATGTTCTAACTTGTTTTAAGCTTAATCAATGGGTGCGATCTGACAAAAAAGGGTGCATTAATTTATCTCCAAGAAGATAATACAACTACTGTAACATAATGGGATGGACTGCTTCAGACGTAACGATGGACTTAAATTTAGAATACTGTATTTCTATATTTATATATAGTATTATCTGTACTATATTTATATGAATGAACATTCATTTGTTCAAAATTTTCTACCCCAAAAATAATTTCATTATTTATTATTTTTACAGTGAAACTCTTGAGTATAGAGCTGCTAAAGATGTACACTGTTACTTAGCAATTATGCTATTAAGAACTTCATGTTCCACACAGGAAATTCAAGGAATTTTGTAGTTTTTATAATAGAGACAGTCTTATTTTTACCCCCATTTTTTTCAAATTGCATCTCAGTGAACCTGGCATACTGCTTAGGAGAAATGGAATCATGTACTGCATTTTCGAAGGCTTTGTGAGAGGTAAAAACAATTCTCTTTCCCAGCAAAAATAAACTGAAATAGCCTGTATTTAGGTGAAATTTTTAAAGTAAGATGCTTTTACATCTTAACCAGGTAAATATAATTGCATTTTAAGTGACATTTTTAATTAGAAAACAATCTTGTCAAAATAGAAAAAAGGAAAAGTGAGGTAGGGCAGAATTGCATCAAATTGGAATTCATCAAACAAACATTAAAATACATTATTACAAAACTTAACAGAGCAAGTATTGACTTTTTCCTGTGTACAACTACACCTGTCCTTCAAAAAGTAGATGATGAATAATAAAAAGATAATTAACCCAGGAAATCTGCAAAAAAAAGATCTGAGCAGCAAGCATAAAGCTGGGAAGAGAATTTTGCTCCTGTGGAGAAAAAGAATCCGAAGTTATTGCAAAATACCTCAGGGCATGTTGAATGTCACTAGAAGCCTATGGTGAAGCAGCTGAGCTGAGCCCTTTGTCACCCTTGACTGTAATGAAAGCTTGGACACTTTGCTAGATTTGAAATATTTAGGAACCTGTACTGAGGTGTCTGAAGCTGTGCCACAGTGTGTGTATTATACACACCAAAGTAACAGCCCTCAGAACTTCCTTGCTCTCTGAAATCATATAGCAGCCAGGTCTAATGTAGCTCGAGGGTGTGATTAAGGTCTGGGAATACAAACAGGTTATCGAGGAATAAGCTGGTGTTTAAGTTTCCAGCCTGTCAGCTACTAGGAGGTGATTGCTTTTACCCTGAAGCGAGTGAAACCTGGCTTACTGCTTGAGCTACTTCCCTCCTACCAGACGGGTAGAAATAAGCAAGTAGATTCTGTACATGGAACATGAAATCCATTGCTCACTGCTTAGCTTATCATGCAGTAATTTGCTTACATGCAAAATATGAGATGATTATCTACATTTTTTTTTCCTGGAATGAAGCAGAAAGGTATGTCCATCTCTAGGAATAAAGTAGGTGGCATAGTGATTTTAACAGCGGTAATGAAACAAGCCTTTACTGATATTAAACAGTGCAACAGCAGGCATACGTAACTTTACTTTGATCCTTTAAAGAATATTGATACAGGAAGTGTCAATTCTTAATAAATCAACAAATCTCAGCTTGCATTAAAGGCTTGAACTTCGGTCTGTGCAGGCTAGAGGAGTGCCATGAGAGGGATCTGCTGATTCTGGAGTTCTGAAGAGGATATTTTACATTCATTCCTTTGAGTGAATGCATTTAAACGCATGTGTGTTTAAATCACACGTATAGCAGATCATGATACAGAATGCTGCAGGTTTGCTGTAAATGAGCTGCATAGCAGTTTAGTACATGTATAGTAGCTAGTTGTGCAGGATTTTCATATAATGTCAAAAAATACAAGTTACTGAGTAGAGTAGGCTGTTTTCTGGGTTATTTCTTATTTTGCAACATGAACTCTTAAACTTTCCTGTTGCAGCTGTTCTGTTCTGTATAACTACTTAATATTCATTGGGACAGAAGCAAAGTGAAAGAATAACTCTGTAGTTCAGTGGTTAGGTATTCATCTGCAAAGAAGGAAAGATGCAAGTTCCTGCTATAGTAAGTATTTTTAATTGTTTGTATTATCTATAAATATGGACTGCACTGGTGTAGTTTCACCTGCCAGGCCTGAATCATCTTAGAACAAGTGTTTCTCAAGGCATGCATGAATTCTGGGCTGGATATACTTCCAGTTGTCCAGATCTCATCAGTTTTGTTGTTGCCCTTTTCAGTGGATCACGTACTGTCAGCAGGACTCTGAAAGAAGGAATTATGTGCTGAATGGGAGCCAACTAACTAACTTCTCGTAAGGAAGAAAGGGAGATGCACATAAATTCCAGATGGTTGTTCCCCTCCACTACCACCACTGTGATAGTCGTGGTCTGCCTGCTTGTCTTGAATGAGATAAACTTTGCAAATTACAGCATAGATGTTCCGCAGGATCATGCTAATTACGTGGCCGAGGAAATTTCTTTCAAATCAAGTTAATATGTTATTTTTATTTCGGAGTATAGCACGTCTTTGTTCTGTGCTTATGTAAAATGCAGTATAACTGTACAAATATATTCAATTATTGCTAGATATCTAAAAATAACTAAACCTTATAAGTATTTCTTGTTCTTTATGTTGTGCTTATAAGGTGTATAGTCTTTGTGATTTGGAGGCTGGGATAATATATTGTTCTAATTTGCAAGGTTTGTAGATGTAGAGGGGGACTTGAAATTTTAAGGCATAGCGTGGTTTTGCATTGTGCTCCTATTATATCATGGCAATTTGAAACTTAACATAGTTTATAATCTAATTTTCCTGCTGTTGCCTAACACAGTTTTAACCTCATGTTATTTTAAACAAAGCGCTGGTAATATAAAATATCTGATTATCACCAGTTAGTATTCAGTTTTGTCACTCCTGTTATATTATTTGAAAGCAGCAAGCAAAAATTCTGTAAGCAAAGTAAGGCCTAGTTCAACCATATTAAAATTCTATTTACATTTTAATTTTTTTTTCCTGTATAACTGTGTTAAACTGAAGCTATTACCTGGCTCAGTGGTCCCCACAGACAATTTCCCTTTCTCATTCAGGTTTTATTGTAAATGATTGTCAGCACAGTAGAGAAAACTGCAAATTCAGTTTTGATCCGTCTCACAAGGGACTTGATTCTTCATGACTTATTCTTGCTGTTTTAAAAATAAACTGAAATAGCCATCTAATTTAAGGGTTTCCTTTCGAGTAGAGGATTAACATCTGTAATTTCTTTTATTCGAGGGCTTTTCCTTTACTCTGTTAATAGGTAGAAGCTAATATATAAGGAACTTCTGTAGGAATTATCCCCTTGGGAAAGATTTCATTTTTCATTTAATATTTCCATTTTATATTTAATGGTGCATTAAGCTGGCTTTTTTCTTTCTTTTTTTTACACCTGGTGATCATGAACCTGCTGTTTTCTTTTAAAGATAATGTTTTCTTGAGTATTTATTATAATTTAAGGTTTAAATATAGCCATTGCTGCACTCACTGCATTTGGTACTTACTGTGAGATAGATTAATGACTCCTGTGGTTTAAAAAATTTAAATTTTGCTTCCTCTCATTTATTTTCTTTCCTTTATCAAACAAACTTTCAATTACTTTTGAAAGAGGGGTCAAAAACTTTGAGGCAAGCTACTCAGTTGCCAGACGTATGAGCAAATAGAAATAGTGTGGGGTTAGAAGGGGGCTGTGAGGAGGAGGGGTGGTAGCTGTAACAGAACAAAAAAGGTGGTGATACAGGATAGTGCAGCCTTCCCAGAGACAAAGGTGTTAACAGCAAATCATTGGGATAAAATTCTGGGCTTAATTTGGTTGTGTAACAGGCAGCTATCTAGTGCTGTTTTAGAAGCCCGAGGGTGTCCTGTCCGTCCTCCAGACCTACCTCTGCAGAGGTGCTGGTCCTGTCCGTCTTGTGTCGTATCTGCTGATCCTGTGGTGGCTGTCCTGCATAACATAGGGAACAGCAAAAGGCATTATACTTTTGTTGAAAGTTTCAAGTTCACTCTTTCAGGCTGTAGATGTCCACATCTGGTGTCTGTATGTAAGCTAGGGGCGTTTGGTCCTGTAACAACCAAAAATAAGATCAAATATGTCTATTTCAAGTGGAGTTAAGAAGTGCTATGGATTCCACTAAATATGCCTACATTAATAGGGTACAGTTTTTACTTACATGCAGTGTATATAGTATATATTTAAATTTAAAAAGTAAGGGACTCAGTAATATTAAGGCCTTAGACAATGCAACCAATGCAGAAAAGTCACTGGAGCCTGTGGTGGGAAGGAAAAAAAAAAGTAATTCAGACTGCTGCTCATCATGAACATCTTACTTTTTGAATTAGATACAGAACAGACAGGGTAGCAGGGGAAAAAGATCATGATCATAGGTTTGTTCTTGCTTCTAACTACAGATTTGCTTCCCTAGCTGAAATAGTTCTTTGCTTCCTCGCTTCTCTCCCTGCAGTTGCTATGGTGCCTAATGCAACTGGAGCAGGAGCATTCTGTCAAGCAGATTTGGGAAGATGCACCTAGGCTTAAGCTTTTTGCATCTCTTCTTAAAACTCAGCTCCTCATAAAACCGATCAAGAGCACTTACACAAGTCACTTAAATAATTAAATATATTCATGTCAATTAAAGATCTTTTAAAAAAAAAAAAATCCAAGCATCAGCTTATGTGAGTGCATTGATCAAGGCAATCAACCAGGGAATGGATTAATTAAAAAAACAAACAACAACAACAAAATCAATAACAACAACAAACTGGATATGAATAAATCTTAAAGAGCCAAACCTTAAGGAAGTAATGGGAGAAGTATAGAATTAGAGCATTAGGAAGAAAGAAGAAGAAAAGAGAGAGGCGGAAATAGGCACGGTCTTCTTCATTTTTTAATCTTCTCTAGAACTTTATGCCCTCATTTCCCTCATGCTGTGAAGTATATGACCATAATACAGACCTTTCTTGAAGAAAGTACAACCTAAAATGAATAAGTAACAGAAAGGGAGAAAAGTTTCAGTGTATCCAGTTAATCAGCAGGTTGTCACAGAGAATCCAGGAAGTTGTTTTTCCACTCTTCAAATGAGAACGCTTCTACGTATTTATTGTGAAGAAAAGAAAATCTGGTTGTGTTTTAGAGACTTATTCCTCTCTTTGAATCACCTACCAATTTTCAGTGAAACATATTATCACTAGAAGCTATAAGGGCTTCTTCTCCAACTTGGATCATTTACATGCAAGTGTCTTCTGTAACAGTGAAAGGACAACCATGGCATCTTCTCACTGTGTAAGTTAAGGATTCACAACAGCTGATAATTTTTAGACTTCACATTTGAAAATGTGAAATTTCATACAGTATGAGAATAAAGTTACAACATTTCCTGAAAAAATGAAATTGTCAGACCAAGAAAAGTCAATTTGATATTCTAGCAAAATGAAGCGACTTACATACACAATATCCAGGCATAAACAATGTCCAAGCCAGTGCATCTGCAGCAGAGTAACCACATCCATTTTCTTAGCATTGAGCTGTGCTGTATGCTGCTCCTGTACTCTGTAACATGTGACCATGTTTGTAGGTTTTCTTTTTTGCTTAAGGATTTCTGAAATTATGATGGTGACTCATCAGCATAGTGTTTTTATAGCATGGCATCAAATGTTAGTGTTGCATACCCTTGGGTGTCATATTGGGGCACATGGTGGTGCTTGAGTGGCATACGCTGCTGGAATACTGATGGTGAAATATGTAGGCTGGAGGGAACCAAACTCACCTAGAAGGCCCTTTAGACCCAAGTTCCTGGAGTGAATTGGATTTTGTTTCAGTGGGCAAAAGTTGGCTCATATCAAAAGCACTCGTGGGAGCAAACTGACATTTAGACAATACAGATGGTCAGGGTAGATGGGAATGCTCCAGGGTGCTAACTTGCTTGGCCTTGTAGGCATAGCTGTACTCTAGTAAGTATTCCAGGAAATTTTTGACAGGGTCCCTCAGCGAAGGTATTTACTAGACAAGGTAAAAGAGAAAATCCTCGTGTGACTGAATAACTGAAGAAAAAAAAAGTGAATAAAAGAGGATGAGAAGAAATGGTTGATTCTCACAGTGGAGGGATGGCACCATAGGGGTTCTTCAAGGACATGTGCTGTTCAACATAAAACAAAAATAACTTGGAAGAAGGAACAAAAAGTAAAGTGATGCTGATGGTCATAAGTTATATAGGGTAATGTAGATGAGAACCAAACAGAAAAAGAATTGCAAAAGGGCTTTACAAGACTGGGTAAACAGGAATTAAAATGGCAAGTGAAATCCAGTGTAATTATATGTCAAGTGATAAATATGGGGAAAATAAATCCTGCTTCATGCATAAAATCACGGTCTTAGAGTTGACCAGTAATACGATCTCGTGATTGTGATAGCTAATTCTGTGAAAAATGCAGCTTGATGCTCTGTAGCAGTTAAAAGAGTAAACAACATAGTAGGTACTGTTAGAAAAGGAACAGATAGCAATTCAAGGAGGGAAAAGATGCCTTCCTAGAAATGGACAGCAGGGGGATTTGGACTCTGCTCTCTGTAGTAGTTACGTATTTTGTTTTGTTTTAGAAAGCCATTGGATTCAAAACAACCTGGATTCCTGGAGCATTCCTGGATTCAGGAATGCTTCCAACACTGACATGGCATCCTTGTTCTCTGTCTTGGAAGCAGGGACTGAAACAATAGGTCTTTTTGCTCTTTTTTGAGGTTTTGATCATTCAGTTAGAGCCAGGTTTCTTCTGCCTGCTCTTGTTTTGGCCATGGGAATCTTATACTCCAGGCCAGAGGGTGACTGCCTGAGTTTTCACGGGAGAGGTGGAAGGTGTTTTCTCCCACACTGCTTGATAGCCCTACAGGGGAGCCCCATCTGAATCTCTCCAGATTTAAAGGAGAGAGTTTATGCGTTTCTAGACTGAATCCAACTTAATACTTGGATTTGTTTGTATCAGTATATGTAAATTAGTGGTTTAATATATGTATCTGTTTGTTTGTTGTTTATAAATATATAAGCTTATTGCAGCACTATTTTTTTTTCCAGTAAGTTTAAGCAGTTTGGTTGGAAACCTGAGAATTGGTCTTTTAAAATAATACCATGTCAGAACATTAGTTATGTTTCAATCAGTTCTAGGCTGGACCACAGTGTTGAATCATTAATAATGCCATAGATTTCCTACATGAACTAAGGAGTCATTTAGTCACTCTGGGTAAATACAGTCTAAGTCCTACCTAAAGTTAAGCAATCAGAAGTATAGCTGAATTCTAGACAGCGATACAGGCAAACTACTTTTCAACACTACCTTAGTATATGGGTGTCTAAAGTGAATAGATATGTTTGTCCTTGGTGTGTATTTCTGCTTAGAGAGAAGGGAAGGAATTAAAGCTGTGCTGATGGGATAGACGACAGGAGAAATGAGACAGTCTACTCTGTGGGCTCATGTGGGTGCATTTACATTAGCATTTCATTGGATTAACCGAAGTCTTTTAAAGTGATTCTCCCTGTTGTCCTCAGAGACTCCACTTCGGTTCACATCACAGAGCAGTCGCACAGTTCACAAGCTCAATTCCTTACAGATGAATCTAAACCGAAAGATGTGTTTTAAGACTACATCAAATTTGCTCCAGCCACTAGTGGGCATGGGATCTGTGGGGCTCGACCTTGTCTGAAGGGAAGTCCTCCAAAATTCAAGTAGTGTGAACAATGGATCATCTGCATGAACTTTTTCACTGGGTAGATACATTCCTATTATGCCACAGGGCTTGCTAATGTACATAGCTTGTATGACCTTGAATAGAGTAGCCCTATCCAGCAAGGAGTTGGCTATCCTTATTACGATTTTTGGAAGTGAGAATATTTTGCCTTTCTGGAGATCAAATTCTTAAAGACTTCTTAATTTAATTCATCAAAACACTTTAAGACTAATGATATCTGCCTTTATGTTCATGTATCTTATATAATATTAGTAAGATGGCAGAAGGCCATTTAAGACATCTTCTTGTACTTGAGAGCTTTAAAGCATGTTAAGCAATTCATGTGTTTTGCAGTGACTCTTTCACAATAATCAATTTTGGTCATTATGGAAATGAAATAGTCTCAGCATGGCAGGCTGGAGAAATGATCTAACAGGAACATCATGCAGTTCAACAAAAGCAAATGCTGAGACCTGTACCTGGGGAGGAGTAATCTGAGGTATCAGTAGATGCTGGAAGCCAGCTGGCTGGAAATGATGTTTGCAGAGAAGGTGCTAGGGGTCATGGTAGCCTCCGAGTTGAACATGAGCCAGCAACGTGCCCTTGTAGCAAAGAGCACCAACAGCCTCCTGGTCTGCGTTAGGAGGCTTGTTGCAACAGGCTGAGGGAGATGACCTGTTGATGAACCTGATGATTCAGCACTGGTGGGGGCACACCTGGAGTACTGTGTCTAGCTGTGGGCTTCCCCGTACAAGAGAGATACGGTGCAACTATACGGTGCAGCGGTTATACAGAGAGAGTCCAGTGAAGAGCCATGAAGAGACTGGAACATCACTCATGCAAGGAAAGGTAGAGAGAGCTGGGACTGTTTAGCTCAACTAATATTGCTAATGTTGCTGTGGTGTTTTGAGCTTTTAAGGGTTCGGCACCGATGGAGGTGAATCTTTCCATAACATCATTGGCGATTGGACAAAATCTGGAATACAAAGATGGGATTCAGATGAGCCATTATAAGCCTCTATAATGAACAGACAGGAGGATTTTTATTTTTATTTTCAATATGGATGTTTCAGGAGCATATATCTGTCACGCACTATTACAGTATGACAGGAGTTAGCTGGTGAAACACAGCCAGACATACCTGAGTTGGTCCATCCTTTCAGTTGAGCCATCTTCTGGTGGTGTTTAGGAATGGAGGATTTGCAAAATCTAGCTGTTCAGCTTGGAATGGATTTTAATAACTGAAGTTACTGTCTTCTTTAAAAAAAAAAGAAAGTCAGAAATTGATTGTAGTAGTGCTAACAGAGTAAAATTATCCTACTGGATTGCCTTTTGAGTGCAGATTTTTTCTTAGTATGACTGTATGTGCTAGACCTTTAAGAGCAGAACAACACATGCCTGATCGAGGCACTAGCTCTTCAAACTAGGCTTATGACTAAGTATAGGTTGGACTTGGTTCAGTATTAAACAAAGGAATTTTGTAAAATGAAATTGATGGGAGAATCTAAGTAACATAATTCTTTATCATGGAGTGTAGTGATAAGCCAAGAGGTAATGGTTTTAAACTAAAAGAGGGTAGATTTAGATTAGATATAAGAAAGAAGCTCTTTACTCAGAGGATGATGAGGCACTGGAACAGGTTGCCCAGAGAAGTTGTGAATACCTCATGCCTGGAAGTGTTCAAGGCTGGATGGGGCTTTGGGCAGCCTGGTCTAGTGGGAGGTGTCCCTGCCCATGGCAGGGGGCTTGGAACTAGGTGGTATGTAAGGTCCCTTCCAACCCAAACCGTTCTATGATCCTATAAGTTTCAGAAACCACAGGGCAGAGACTCATAGCAGCCATCATTTTGGGAGAACTCAAATCTGGCAGTTGTTTATTATGTAAAATTGTTAAGAAAAGGCCTGTGAGATTATGGATGGGCAGAAACATGATAAGGAAGATTAATGTATGAGAAGGAGGTGGCGGTGGTCATAGGAACTGTAAGATGTCCATGAGGGGAACAGAGCACTTATCTTTTAATTGGGGATTCTGAGAAATTAATTTTTTAAAAACCAATACATATGTATACTTTAATTGTTTTATTGCTTTTCTTCTGAGTAATGTGTGTGAAGAGTTAATTCAGTTCTGTTGTTTTTAATACATCTTCAAGAAAACAGGCAATGTTTTAGGTGTTTGGTATTTTAACAACATGGAGATCCAGATCTCTTCTACTGTTGCTTTTTTTCGAAGCACAGCACAGTTATCATTTTCTTCCTTGCCGGAGGAGACCACAGAAAGCTGACTTGTTTTGCTGCAAAGAGGAGAGCTTGAACAAAGAGCTAAAAAGTGATTGAAAGGCCTTGTTGCTAAGCTGCAGGGAGGAATGTGATCTTCAGGGAAGAAGATTAAACTTCATTCCCAAATATTGTACTAGGAAGCTCCAGCTTATCTAACTTCAGGAGAATGCTGCAGTGTCTGTGCGGACCTTTTGTTTTAATCATTTTCCTTTGTTTCTGTAGATAAATTCTTGGTTTTTTTTTTTCATCATCTTTACACCAATTTCAGAAAGTAAATCTCTTGCAAAGATAAATGTTGTTATATTGCCAACGAAACACCGGAAACACTGGTGGTAGTCACTCTAAGGTGAGGGATAATCCTTGATGACCCCTTTAATAGATGTGCTGAGTTCCTCACTGGAAAAAGTGGGGAGGAACAAAGACATACCAGTCATGAAAAGATAATGGTGCAAAGCCAGCTTGCAGAGCATAAGGAGTCCTAGTTCTTTTAAAAACTTTTCTTTTTTTGGATCAGCCATACTTCTTTAAGTTGAATACTTCATTCTCTTGCTCAGACATTTCTTCTCTGATTTATGTGGTGTACCTGTTAGTGCTCATAACTTTCTTTTCAATATTTGTTTGGTTATTTTTATCTAATACCTTCACTTGAATCTGAGATTAAAATCAGTAGTATTAAAAGCAAAACTCTTGCTTTCCTGTGTATTAGACGTACTACGCAGCTGTGATTTAGTTTCCTAAGCACAAGCATCTAACACTATATTTGGTGACCTGAAACTTCTTAACTGGCCTCAAATAGCTGTTCTGGAGAAGATCTGTAGATCCTGTGCCATGTCTTCCTAGCTGTCACAGGTACTCTGGGGCTTTTCCAGTCTCACTGTATGTCTGTGTTCAGGTAACTGAAGACCATTCAAATCTCTTTAAAGCAGATTTTATTGACAGTAGTTTTGATGGCAGTGGAACTGATAGACAATAACATTGTTAACTTGTTAACACAGTTGAACACTGTGAGACTGGGAGGATAAGCTATTCTTTACTCAGCAGATATGAAAACTTTGTATGTCTGTAGTGTACTGGAATGCATGCAGAAATCTGGCTACCCAAGTAAGAGCAAGCAGGTGTTTGTTACAATGGCATCCTTTTAGGGTCTTTGCTGAAGTTGCACAGCTGTTTTGCCAGGATAAAAGGAGAGCAATCAAAGGTCCATAATTATTAGAAAGTATCATGATTCATGCAAAGAGAGATTTTTGTCAGTGGTGGGACAAAGAAATGTGACTGATGTCTGACAGGTGGAATCACACACATGGGCTAATGCAGAGCTTGTCAGGTATTTTTTGGAAATTCAGCTTTCCTTTTCCTTTTCCCAATATTGTTGCTCATGAAAATACCTCGGAGCCAGATTCAAATCCTCTCAAGGGGAGTGTTGGGCAATTCCTTTATGCTGATCAGGACTTAAAACATGAATTCTGTTTGACATGCCATATATAGTGATAGAATCACATGCTCTTAATGTTTAATGATAATGCATCAGCAACACAAGATAATGCAATAAATGTACATTCATTGTTCAATATACATTTTTTTTCTGACTTGATACAATTTTGTTTCATCACTTAGATTGATCTGATGGTAATACTTATGGTTTCCTTTTCCTGTAACCTCTCCCCAAAAGTTTTAGAAGTCAAAAGAAATAGGATTTTCTTAGGAATCTCTGAACCTCTTTAGAGAAAGTAGAGCTCTCTTTTTGGACAGTGAGAGCATTTCAGTCAAAACTAACTTGAGCAAACATAACAGATGACCAAGATTTTAATAGCACTTTCAAAAGACAGCTTTGTTGATAATGTGAAAGTTAAGCAATTAGTTTGTTTTCCAGACTTCTCATCTGTTATTCACAAGGAAGGTATTGTGAGAAATTCTACTGCTGCCTTTGACCCTTTCCTTCACACTTATAAATACATGAAAGTGAATACTGCTGGTTTCTATTCTTTATTAATTTTTCACATAAAGATCTCTTAAGAATAACCATGAAAGATTGCATGTAATGGTTTAAAAATATAATTTCAGTAATATTTCTCTTCTGAGAAGAATAAACCATTGTGGTTGCATTTGCTTCAAAATATTTGCTTTGAACACCTGCAGTATCAGTCTGAAGGAAAGGTGGTTTGAGGAACATTTATTGCTAAACAGTTTTTCTGGCTGTAGCTTTGAACCTACAGGCACAGTAACCCAGCAGAGTTCAATTTATGTTGTCTCCTCTGGTACAGAAAAAAACAGGAGTTTTTGCAACATACACAACTGTGTTCAGGTTATGTGTTTTCTTTTCTTCTTCTTTTTTTTCTTTTTATAAATTCTCGTAGAAAAGATAGGTATTTGTGCCACCCTCATGTTAGTACAATGAATGTGTGAAGACTGAAGTCCAGGATCTGTGGGTTTTTTTGATCTGAGAGGTGGTAAACGGAGGGTGCACCTCATTGAAATTAGCTTAATAGTATGGTGGTTTGGCATTGCATCAGTCAACAGCTGAGTGGTGGAACCACCGAGATAATGAAGTCATCTGTTGAGGACATGCTAAAAGGCTTTTCTGAGACAAGTCATCTAACTTAGCTGTTTAAAGGTGCCTATTTCTTATTGTTGTCTGCTCACACTTAGTGATTTTAAGCTTTAGAAAATTAGCTGAATGTAAATCTGCCCTAAGTTAAGCACTTAAAATCCCTTTGTAGGCTGTAGAGAGAAAGGATAATGCAGTGCACCCAAGTCCGACTCCTGGAGATACTTTTCTCCATTAACAACAGGAAGAGCCTAGGGCCATGATACCCCTTCCTGTCTGCATTTAGGTGGAGTGCATTTGAGCTGCTGGCCTAAATCCACAAAGGCTTCGAAACCCAGCTTCTTTCCACTTAAATGAGACACCTAAGTTAGGACATCAGCTTTCCTGGGCTGCTTTGTAGTCTACAGAGAGAAGGACAGCTGCAGAAGATGAGCCTGCTTCTGCATTGGTGACATGCCTGGGTGCTTCAGTTAGTACCTAAAGTTAGACAACGTGAATTGAGGTATCAAGTACCATTGATTTCAGAAGGAGTGGGATTGCCATTGTGAATTCAAGTATTAAGAAGGTATATTCACTATGTTTTAAGTATTTTGGTTTCTAACACCTATGTTCAGACTCCTTGTGCAAATAAAGGCTCAGCTGTTTCTGTCAGGAGTCTGTTTCTCTGTTGGCTGTGTGGGGTACCCTACAATTCTGACTTACTGATTTTATATAGGTTCTACATTAGAGCAGTATGAATTTCATCCTTTTGTGAGCATGATTTTTTATTCTCCATTTCTGTGCTTGTATATAATACCTCCTTACCTTGTAAGTATCTGTGGTATTGGAAGGATGAAGTATATTCAAAGGCTTGTGTGCCAGGTGAGTATTGGAGATGTCTTTTAACAGAAGTAGCTAGTTTTGTCTGGTTTTATTCCACTCTATTTTAATTGATTCCTATCAGAAACATTTATGCTGAGGAATAGTATTCCATTGAAGCAGGATGGTATAGCTTTTACTGGCAATTTTTTAGTTAAGTACTGATTTTGATTCTGGATATTCATAAAGCTGTTTTAAATTCTCTATTTATTTTTTAGCATTGATATGAACTTTAAGGTTTTCCTGTTCTTTGCTGCTCAGTCCTGCCTCTTTGACAGGATGTGCTGTGCCCGTCACTCTTTGTGGTAGCCCAGACACTTTTGTGGCTGCTTTGTGAATTAGAGTGGGAAACTGGTGCTGGATAATTTTCCTTCTGTATTATTTTTATATTGGATACTTTGCTGATCTGCTTCATGGAGCAGCTGCATGAACAGTTGTGTGTCTGTCTGATATCGTAGCCAAAGATCTGTGAAACCATAGCCGTAGACACAGTGCTTTTGAGCTACTTCCAGTGCTTATAATTAAAAGACAGCTATGATTACAGGTCTGTCATAACTTGTGTTTTTGCAGTCTTTCTTATTAGAATAGATACTTAAATTCATCTCAAGATGTAAGTATTAATCATGTCTGTTTACTGTAAATCAAATGGGCTACTTCAAGTTCAGGGAAGGGAGGCAGTAGGTAGTCTTGCCACATCAGGAGCTTTGTATAACTAACACTAAAATCTATTTAATTGAAATATTGGCTTAGTTTGTCCACAGTATAGTTTAATTTGTATTGGATATTATTAGTCAAGTAAACGTAAAATAAAATGGATGAGAACCAGTCTTTCTACTTTATAAGGATTTGTTTGCAAATTTGTTGCATGAGTTCTGTACAATGCAGACTGAAAATATATTAGTATTTAATTAATACACAAGCTTCTATCAAGAAAATAGCAATAATTAAAAAAATATTATGGTTTGTTCGACTAGAGATTTCTAGTATAATATGTGAGTGATCCACAGATTGGATCTGTAAGTTACAGTA
Organism: Anseranas semipalmata; assembly: GCA_013399115.1. Taxonomy (NCBI): domain Eukaryota; kingdom Metazoa; phylum Chordata; class Aves; order Anseriformes; family Anseranatidae; genus Anseranas; species Anseranas semipalmata. The sequence goes on from VXAA01007022.1 coordinate 17,749, forward strand.
GAGTTTTTGAACTGAACTCTGAAATTCAGCAGAACTCAAACTCAGAGTAAAGGCTAGGGGTACATTGAAGTTGCAATGATGGAAGATGTGACTAAAGCTTCATTTAAAATATTTCTTCCATCCCTCAAAGTCTCATCCATCTGAAGAAAATAGAATTTTGAAGTTTAGCATCTATCTCAAAATAAAGGCAATAAAGATTTGGATTACCAAATATACATATTCAGATTTAATGTGATAAATAATAATTCAGAAGACAGTTATGAATCAAAGGAATTCGTAGTAATGTCATACCCTGAGTCTGCTGGGCTTTAGTATCATTATGTTCATAAAATTACAATTCTAATAAATGATAAGTGTGACAGATGTCTTTTTTTTTTTCTAGGTAAGGAAGTATCCCACAAACTGTGGGGTAGAGAAGCAAGCCCTTTTCTAGAGAGATTTTAAAACTGGGAGAAACAGATAGGCAAATGTTTATATTAGCTGCTGTCATAAACATCCTTTTTGATTCAGATGTGGCAGGTCCTTCTAGATGTCTGTTGTCCTTACCAAGAAAAGTCCCTTCTGCTTGCAAATGCACCAGTTCTCAGCTCTTCAGGAAAATTATAGCAATTGAATAAAATTGGAAATCTGCAGACTGTCAAACAAAAAGAAGCATAATTCACCTAGAGAGCACATGGGTAGATTTATGTTGACAGTTCTCAGTCAGAGAGTGGTGTGATTGGCGCGCACACACACACACACGTGGTCACAGAGATGTGACTTCACACCACAGCCATGCCTTCAACACCTGGGTGCTCTCTTTCGGGGTGAAAACATTATGATCTTTGGCTCATATTCATACTTCTTAACTTCAGTTAACTTTGAGGCTGTGTCTGTACTAATAAATAATACACAGCCTGGGAGGAAGATGGAAACTGTTATTTACACAGGTTGCCCAGGCATTATTATGTTCTCTGGCAAGGTTTTGGCTTGTGCCACTTGTGTCAAGTGCTAGAGAAGACAAAAGGAAACAAAAAAAATCAGTGGTAGATGTTAGAAACTGTGAGGACCTAGAGACTGCTCTTGTACCATGGTGATGAGTATGAATAGACAGAACCTGACCCAATTCCTTTATCCTTATTGCATTTTGTGACTGGCATATTGTTGCAGGTGAATTACTGAAACAAGTTTTTGACGCGAGGTTAACCAAAAGGACCTACTAATCAATGTTTAATGACGGTCAAGCACTCTACTACTTACTACACGTCTAATAATTAAGATAGCTTGATGTACACAAAATATCCCTTAAGCTTGATATGTATGAACGTTGCACGCATATAAAAAGTGTTGCTTACCTCAGATGCTGGGTAAGGGATCTCTCAACCTTGAGGATTAACCTTGAGAGGCATCCCTGTTCAAGGGGAGATCACCGCCATGCAGCCCACTGCCATACAGGAGAGCTCAATGGGCTCTAGTGGCTGCAGATATTTATGGCGTAAAGTTCTTGACTTGTAGTCAAGCTTCTTCCTTTTACAGTCATGCAATACAGGCCTTTTTTTTTTTTTTTTTTTCATTTTCTCAGCTGTACTAGCTCTGCATAGGAATTCATGTCCTTGAACGATCAGCTTGGTTCCTCTAAAGCGTGACTCTGTACGGTTTTACAATGTTTGTGTCCAATTATCAGCAGTGCCTGAGGCAGAGTGCTGCCAGCACAGAGTAGAGGAGTGCATCTGTCACACATATTTTGAAACCTTTTAAAGGTTTTCCCCCCTGATTCAGTTAGCTATATGCAACCTTTAGTAATGCACATTAAAAATGTGGAATCTAGATTACTGACCTTCTTAGACTTACTGTATAATACCTAATTCACTCACACTGCAGAAATTGATTTTAGAATTGATTTTAGAATTGATTTGCCCTTCAAATCACCAATTATTCCTAGAATAGTTAAAAATATACAGAATCTCTTTTTGTTGTGTTAAAATCCTGTGGAATAAAATACATAAGCCAGTGTTCCAGGGAATGAAATACCAACATATGAGAAAAGCGACATTAAAAGAAACATAATGGGATGGATTAAATGTAGTAAGAAAGAGGAAGCAAATTTCTGTTTTCTGTTGTAATTACTGCAAATGTTCATTCACTTACTTAAAGCTACAGTATTAATGCACAGCTTCTGGACTGTGAACTTGAAAGGACATAAATGCTAAATGAGGTCAAGCCTGCAAGGCTGAATTATTCCTTCTGTACCCATTACTGTTTCTACAGAAATCCAGATGTTTTAAGATGCATATTGACACAACTCCCTATGTCAGTTCGGATGCATTGCTCCACTACAGTGCCAGTCCATAACTCTGTGATGTGTGGCTGGTTTGTACTTTTTGATGACCAGCTGTAAGTTTCGGAGAGTCACCATTACTATCACCACCTGCATGTATATTAAAAAGTATATTATTCTCTCACAGACCTGGTCATGTAATTCCTTGCTTGTAGTTTTTGACAGTTGGAGCCCTGTCTGAACTGTGATAAGGTCTTTGACTAAGTTGTATCAGTAGATCATCTAGTCAAACATTACATAATTACCTCTATGTTGAGTTTAATAGGTAAAATTTAATACTGTTTTCCAGAGAGGAGTCCAATTTTGTTTTGAAGTTTTCATGAGGAGAGGATGAAACCACCGCTTTCTTTGATAATTTGATCCCGTGGGTAATTGCAGTGCATGTGAACATCTTTTCTGGTAGATTAAAGAGTCCTTTAATATTCAGTATTTTCCACATAATATTCTCCGTATGAATGTGATGATACAATCCTCAATAATAGTTTCAGTAAGTGAGCAACTCTCTAAGTGCTGTACTGTAAAACATTTTATCCAATCCTCAAATAGTTTTACTGTTTCTTTCCTTCGGTATCTCATTTTTTTTTAAGAGGAAAAAAATGTTATTGTTAAAAACGACATAGGATTTTATGATATCAATCACCTCAGTGCCATTTACAGAAGTTAAATTTTATCTGTACTTCTACTGCATTCTTATTATTACTTGTTTGTATATAACTGTTTTTTTTTTCTTGAACCTGCCTGTAATCTTTGTTACTGTATCTCGTATTGCACCTTTTGCTTTCAGGATTAGCTGAGTATGATGGGAGGTGACTGCACTTCTTCCTCCACAGTGTCCCCTACCCAAAGACTTCAAGGTTTCACCTACTGCTAAGTGAAACTTCCAGAGAATTTTTAAGAAACAATGGCCTTAAATAGCTGCAGTATATGGATGCGGAGAAGGACTTGGGGGTCCTGCTGGACGAGAAGCTGGACATGAGCCGGCAGTGCGCGCTTGCGGCCTGGAAGGCCAACTATGTCCTGGGCTGCATTAAAAAAGGGGTGGCCAGCAGGGAGAGGGAGGTGATTGTCCCCCTCTACTCTGCTCTGGTGAGACCCCACCTGGAATACTGCGTGCAGGCCTGGGGCCCCCAGCACAAGAAGGATGTGGAGCTCTTGGAACGGGTCCAGAGGAGGGCCACTAAGATGATCAGAGGGCTGGAACACCTCTCCTATGAGGAAAGGTTGAGGGAACTGGGCTTGTTTAGCTTGGAGAAGAGAAGGCTCCGGGGAGACCTCATTGCGGCATTCGAGTACTTGAAGGAAGTGTATAAACAGGAGGGGGAACGCCTGTTCACACACGTTGATAGTGATAGGACAAGGGGGAATGGTTTTAAACTAAGACAGGGGAGATTTAGGTTGGATATTAGGAGGAAGTTTTTCACTCAGAGGGTGGTGAGGCACTGGAACAGGTTGCCCAGAGAGGTTGTGGATGCCCCATCCCTGAAGGCATTCAAGGCCAGGCTGGATGTGACACTGGGCAGCCTGCTCTAGTAGTTGGCAGCCCTGCCCAGAGCAGGGGGGTTGAAACTAGATGATCTTTAAGGTCCTTTTCAACCCAGGCCATTCTATGATGCTATGATAATGTCATTCTGATCCTGAAAGCATGCAAGGTAGAACTAATAAAAAGTTAAAGGAAAGTTGAAAACCAAACCCAACTAAGTTGCATACAAATAAAATTGTTGTTCCATGTCCAATAAACTGCATTTTTCCTATAACCAAGAACTTTTAAGCCCCTTGAAAACATAGAGACTGTATGGGATTATGGAATACTGTTTGTGGAGTTTGTATGTTCAGGGTGAACGTCAAAAATCTTTCTTATTGTTTGAAAGCTTTTTATTAATAATTTCCTTCTGCAAATTTGGCACACCGATTTCTGATTTATTTCATGACTGGAGGTGGTCTACTTCTGTTAGAACAGTTTTGCATTCATTGATCTTGCATGGTAGCATGTGTCACATTAAAGGGGACTTATCAGAAGCAAACGTTTGCCTGTTTCAGAGCCCTGCTAAGGACTTTCACTGAGACGGTTTCACAAAGTTGAAAGTATTTAATAAGGTGACAGACATAACAGATTCGGAATTGCCGTTGGTAAATGTACTTACTGCGATAGCGCTAATATATGATAACAGTGCTAGCAAAATGCTATCCCGGGTATTCCTCACCAAAAGGTGAGGGCACAGAGCTTACCAAGAAAGCATTCCTGTCTTGGTGGAGGAGGAGCATAGCCCATTGGCTGCCTCTTCTAGGTCTCCAATCTCTTCTTTCTCCCCCTACTCTTTCCTAACTTTTCTCTCACTTGATCTGACTAAAGCTAACACTAACTCTTTTCCCTAACACTAGCGCTTTTTTCTACACTTTTCTCTTTTCCTTTATATCCGTATCTGTTCACCCCTCCCCTGGGGTGATATTTAGCATGATTTGGGTGGAGAGTAGAGTACTATAGTCATATATGTTTACCATGTACTTCATTAAGCTCATTATCGTATTCAGGAGCGTTAACTGTAATATTCATTTTACAAATAATGAAGCAAAAGGTTTCACTCTGGGCACCGTGGCCTTCAAGATTCTGTTCTGCTGCCAAAATGGGGCCATCCTGCCACCACAAGGCTCCCTCCTCCATCAGATAAGCAGGAGCAAGCTGCTCCACTTCCCGTTGCCCAAGGCTGGTGCTTATCAGTGACACTAACAGGTCTGACTATTCTCCACAATGTATTACCAATCTCTCTCTTTTTAGACCTCTATTAAAAGTTTTTCTTCAAAGAATATATTCTATCTGCATCTAATACTTTGATCTAATTCCCATCCATTTACACTTTGTTTTATTGAAATGAAAGTGTAGCCTTTACTCTCAACTATTGCTCATCTTCCTTTAAACAAGCTGAATGAAAGTCATTTATGCATACATCGTAGTAAATTAAGAAGCCTTTCTTTTGTAAGGGAGTGTTAATGTCTTCTATTTATTAATTTACATAGTTATTCGAATTCCTTTGGGAAAATACGATTTTTTTATTTTCATTACAGTCTTGCTAGATCTGTTTCTTTCTGACAACTTAAACCTTCAAGAAGAGTATCATATAACAAAGTAACATTTGTCTGTTAAACATTCTCATGGTCATTTCCTTCTGGAGTTTCTGATATTCTGTATTTATTTGTGACATGTAGGATGATTTAGTAACAACTTGAATCATAAGCTAATTGATATCTCTGATATCAATTGTTGGTATCAATACATATCAATATAATATATATATTATATAATATATATATATATATAATATATCAATATATCAATGATATAAATATCTCTGGTATCAATTGTCAAAAATTATTTTTTTAGGCTATTTACATTAACCTGATTGCTTGTACCTCAAGAATCTTATTCATATGAAGAGTAACAGTTTTGTAAGGATCATATATTAAACTGTGTATGTGTGTTTCTGCTTTGCATATCTGGGGAGAAATCTTCAGACCATTTATCTTTACATAGGTTAATGAGTATTTGTTAGTAACTTCCAAAATGTCTCTCCATCATCTGACATCTTTCACTTTCTTCTGAAATATGCTAAAAATTACTGTGGTTTGGCTGGTTATGGAGTTTCTTTTCATTTATCAGTTAACAGAAATCTCAGAGTAATTAGTAAAACCAAACAGGAGGGAAGAATCTAGTGTTAGGTAGGATGATATATATGTACAGAATGTATGTGTACCCAAACCAAGCAGATCTTGTTTGGGTATACATATATCCTGTATTCATATATTTGGTTTGCTTTGGTTACACAGTGTTGGCAGTTGATACAAAAGGCTGCTTACTATCGTGTACACAAATCCTGGCTCTTTACTTTAGACCTTTCCTGCAGGTTAGAAACTTCAGAGTTTCACTGGGTTTTTATTTATAATTCTGTCCCTTTCAATACGTAATGACTAAACAAAGTATGTTTTAGCTCAGAGTTCTGTTGTTTGGAGATCACATCAGTTGTTTCCACAGAAGACTAATGAGGCAATTTCCAATTTCCATCTTTAGCAATGTTTAGAAAACATATTTTCCTGAAATGATAGTCAGATTTTAAGTAATTTGTTTTCAAAGATACAGTAGTGCAGAGTGAAAGAAAGTAGTGCTTGAAGCAGGGAATGATGAGCTACTAATAGTGATTGCGAGTTAGCTTGTTAGCTCAAAATTCGTCTAAGTTTGTCCTGATTTTTTAATAGGATAAAAGGCATTCATTCATATGAAAATAACATACTATGAGTTTTCCTGTTTATACCAGATAGAATAAATACAAATGATGATGTATCTTGATGGAAGTCTTCTCAGTGAAATCTGTTATATTTATTACAGTGTTTTCCAGTTACCAATGGAATGAATTTGACTGAGACAGGATTTCTGAAACCAGTGACCCAGTTGCTGTCAGCATGAGACAGAAAGTAGCTTTCCAGAGAATATTGCAGAGCATTGTGGAGAGGAGTGGCAGATTTTAGTTGAACATAATATGAAATTTGATTAAAAAATACAAAGACTTTGAGGTGTTGAATCAGAACAAAGGGGAACTTTGTTTAATCAGGAAGTTACCATGAGGAGCTATAAGGAAATCAGTGCCAGTGTTGACTTCTGTTTTCAGTCTTCAGCACACTTGTCTCCCGTTGGAAATCCATTGCAATGTTTTCAGTGATTTATAGGATACGCCCGTTCTGGAAAGCTGGCTGCTGTTACCAGTTAATGAAAATATCAACAAGTGTTGACATACATTTTAGAACTACACAAAATAGCATGTGAAAAACTCTACTTGTCTTTGTACTGAGTCAATACTATGATTTTCTGACAAAACTGCAGCTGGGAGTCTGTTAATATAAAAGATTGAGAAAATGTGGAAATTTAAAATGACTTGAGGTTCCTCCATGAAAATACCATTTTATTTGTAGATTGATTTGTGATTTCAGCCTTTTAGTTTGAGAAGTTGTTAGTCTATTCTTTTAATATGGTTATAGCTGCCCAAAGGGAATTCGTTAAGGGCATTAACTTACGTAACCAGCCTTGCATCAAACAGTATGTGGAGTTATCAGTGCAATGCAGAGCGCTTTCAAGAAACAAACACTACACATCAAAGTGTAAAGTGAATCCTGGGTATTTCCATAGAAATGCTCGGTACTGTGCTACTACGATGAGTAGTACACACTAGCATTGTGCAGCTACATTTTAATATTTTATTGCTTCCCCTGACTATTCTTTTTTTTTTACAAATAAATACAAGAAGAATGCATGTCCTTGAATTATGTGTTGTAAGTTTTATGTAATTGTGAGAAGGGAATGTATTATAACACATTGGTTCCATAATAGGCTTTTACTCATACTTTGGTTTTCAGCTTGTTCTGTGTGCTGCCAGGGCTCATATCACTTCTGTTACACAGTGAATCAAGTATCATACTATTGAGCTTGGAAAGTTTTCTGTTTATTTCGGGGCTTTCACAGCCTTTTCCAGTCGGCTAAGTGTTTGCAGATGTTTTCCATTTGGGAAAGGATATATTGGGCAAACTAGTAGGTGCTGTAGTAAAGAATAGAATTAGCGAATACATAGATAAGTAAAGTGGGGGGAGAGTCAATGCAGATTTGTAAAGAGAGGTCATCCTTCACATTTATTGACATTTTTGGAAGTAATCGGCAGGTAAATGGGTAAAGGAGATACAGTGGAGATAATCTACTTGGATTTCCAAAAGGCTTTTGACAAATAGATGGAGTAGAAGGTCTTGTATGGATAAATAATGAGTTAACAGATGAGAATTAGGGGATAAAAGTAAATATTCTATTCTCGGAATGGAAGCAGGACTTCTAGATGGATATGTTTTACAGTTCATCTATTTCTAAGTAATCTGAAAAGGGGACAGCAAAATGAAAAATTTGCTAATTGCTAGTGAGTATTTCAGGGTAATAAAAATCAGGACCAACTGTGCAGGGCTGCATAGGGATCTTTTGAGAGGGGGAAGTTAGAAAGCCAGATGACGCTAAGTATAAGTTTAATGACATTCATGAAAAAAGAAACATTGAATTTTATGTGGGGGGAAAAAAAAAAAAAGGTGGCTTTGAGCTGTTTACACTCAGCGCTGAGATACTGGGTTTGTGATAGTGCTCAATAGGAGTCAATAATAATAATTAAAAAAAAAACAACAACACCAAACAAATGTAGTGTTAGGAATTCAGCAAAAAGAGAAGAAAACAGAGCATTAGATACCGGAGCAGAAAGCCATAGTAGGCTTGCATTTTGAAAACCTTTCAGCTCTTTTCCATCCATCTCAGAATGGATTCTGTAGAGTGTAGAATGGGAAAGGTTCAGATAGGGAAACAAGGTAATCACAGATCACAGAAAGGCTTCCATATGACGGGTGGCAAAGTAGTTCTGGAAGCGTCTTTAACAATAGCTCTTTGGCCTAGAAAAGGGATTAACAAGGGATGATAAAGATGTATAAAATCCTGAGTGGCATGGAGAGGATGAACAGAGATCTATTTTTCACTCTTTTCTCCAATACAAGAACTAGGGGACATCAGATGAGCTTACCAGAAGGTGGTTCTTCTCAGAAAGCATAGGGTGTGAAACTAATGGCATCAGGTTGGGGTGGTTGCAAAAATTTTACATCAGTTCAATTCCGCAGAGTAGTTCACTAGTAAATGCGGTTGCCACCCCTGGCTAAGGAAATCTCGCGGTCTCAGATGGTTGGAAGTTGGGAAAGTGTCCTGGAGAATGACAGCTTTAATGTGATGCTTTTCAATAGGCATCTCTTCCACCATTTGAGACACAATATTGGTGTAGATGGATTTTTGTTCTGATCCTGTCCCTATAGTATTACAAGCAGATGAAATTATTTCCTTTATTTGATTGGATTATAAAATAACATAAACTTTAAGTAGGTTAAAGGAAAAATGTGGGTAATGACATTATACTTTTAAACTCAACTAGTTAAAGACAGGAAAATAAAAATCCAAAGTGATGCTAATTCAACATTTCTTTTTTTTATAGAAAATTACTAAAAGATATTCTTTTTTATTTAGTCATTTTGCATAAAAAATTAATTGTCATAAAGTACAAAAGACAATTTTGGATATTCATTATCTAATTCTTCACAGACTGTAAAAAAAAATCTGTAAAATATATATATATTTTCCAGCAGGAGTATGTAATTATTATATCAAACAGAATAACTTTTCTTTTAGTTAACAGAACCATTACTTTTTCTCCAAACCCATATATTTTTCCTTCCTATTTTGAAAGACAAGCATGCAAAATCTTCTAACTGCTAGCCATGTCTAGTCTGTTTTAGTAACAAGGCACATGTCTTGCACAGGCATATTGCCAGTATTTGTCAGACAGAGTTTTTTAGAAAATTTCATAAACAGTACTCACAGTCACAATATGGAGGATTTGTTAATCTTTATTTTCAGCGGGTGTTGAATACTACTGGATTTTCATCTTGAAACATTGGTCGAGGTATGAGCTGTAGAAAAACTCATTTAAATTTGCTTGTGGAGTAAGATCAACTAGTATGTGCAGCCCCTACTTGCAAATCAGGTACTACTGTGCCTAATTTTTTTTTCTGTGGCTCTCAGAGAAGGATCTTAAATGCAGATTGCTGCAGGAAGGTGAGAAGGTTAATTCTGGAAGTGTATGTAGTGATTGGAGACTGCCTTGTATTTTTTACTGTGTAGGTATAGGATGCCAAAAAATCCCTTGCCCTTCAGAATATCATTGGTACAGTCAAAGCAGCAAGGAGATGTCTTGGTCTAATAAGATGTAATTTAGAATTCTCTATTGACAGCAGATACCTTCATCTTTTTTTTTTTTTCTTTTTAAATAAAAAGCCTCACTATTCTTTTTAAAGAAAAATAATTAGAGCTCAGTGATATGGTTTAGTGGAGGACTTGTTAGTGTTAGGTCATAGGTTGGACTAGGTGATCTTGGAGGTCTTTTCCAACCTAAATGATTCTGTGATTCTGTAAACAAAAATAGCGAGGGGAGGAAGACACAATATTCTGCTTTATGGTTCAGTGCCCTAACCTTAAACAGTGGATCTTCATTAACTTTTACTTTTTGTTCCATGAAGCTCTTGTTCCTTTCTGAAGCTACATCCAAAAAGGTGAAGGGACTTTTCACTTTTCCCCCCTCAACTTTTCCTTGCACCCATGAAAGTTAGGGGTGAGAAATTAATGTAGGTTTTGTCATCAGACTCACTGGAAAAAGACTTTACCTGTTACATCAAGTAAAATGTGGCTTTGTAATAGACCTTTAGGAAAACAAAACACAGTTACTTCATAAGCTGGAGCTGTGTTTTCCTTATAATATTAGCTTATACATTGAAATACAGTAATTTTGAATATTAATGCTATGAACTAATTTTCTACTGATAGTTTTAACAGGGATAACTTGTTTTCATATCATGTAGAATTTATTTGGATCTATATCCTTGCCTTAAATGAATGTAAAGTGGGTAGTCTGATAGAGATCTCATATATCTTTCTTGCAAACAGAACATAATAAACAAAGAAACCCATTAGCTTGTTTCTGGGAAAGGATGATTTATTCTAGGTGAAAGATCATTTTTGTGAGTACAGCTTTATGGGAAGGATCACATGCCAGATGTTGAATTTACACATCTTGGTGATCTGGGTAATATCCTTTAAAGCTCATAAAACTCTCTCCTTGGAAAAGCAGGAGAGTCTATTCTGTTCAGCCTCTACATCTGCAGGAAGGGAAGCATTTCAACAAACTGTTTTTTTTTTTCCTTTCCCCTCTGTCAAAAAGTACTTTACAGAGACTAAAGCAAAGTCAAGGGACTCCCCACCAACATCTTTGTATGAGTATTTTGAGGTAGAAAAACACTTTAGCTACAAATGTGCAAAAAAGGAAAGGAAGACAGAAGGGTTGCATTTTTATTAGTAAATTAGTTATTCCACAATTCCTTCAGTTATGATAGAGCCAACCAGGCTGTTATGAGATTAAGTGGAATCAAAATGCCATTTATGGTGTTCTGAGTGGAAAAGTCGTCATTTTCCTTCAAGTATCACTCTTGTGAGAACTACACTGAAAAATGATTTTTTTTTTTTCAGTTTAACTGTTGTTATGTTTGCTACATGCTAATTGGGAAATATCAGTGTAAGTTAAGATGATTCTATTCTTTAAAATAGAAGGTAATCAGGCAAAATATTTATGATTTTAAGGTATATGTACTCTTTAAATGATACATTTTAGAAATTTAAAATGAAATTTATTTAATATTGTTGTATTCCATTGAGAAATAATTTATTGAATTCACATGGAAATCGATCACATATACACTTGCCATAATTTACACTTCTTATATTTCACTGAAGATTTTAAAAACAGAATATTGTAGTGATACATCATGTTACAAAGGCTTTTTGGATTTACAAACGTAGTATGGACTACTTGCTGAGTACATAGTATGTTAGTTTACTTTTTAGCATAAGTACTTAACACTAACGTACACTTCAAAATATTTCAGTGGATTGTTGCAGTAAGTGATACTTGCTCTTGCATTTATGAGCTAATTTGCAGTATTGTAGGTTGTCATAACTGGTAAGCCAGATGTTATTGTGAATTAACAAGATTCTGTTCTGCAACAAAACCTGTCAAAGCATGACTTCTCCATTATGTCAGAGGTCAATAGATGCCTATATGGGAGTGGGGATGGGACAGGACACCAACCAAGATGGCAAATTATGCATTTGGATTACTAATCTCATGCTTTGACTTATTTATCCTTATTTTCTTATCTATTATCTATTATCCACTAAATGAGTTATGCTTCGTCCTACTGAGTATAGCCCGTGTGTGTCCTGTGAGTAACTAACTTCCTGGAGTAGGGCAAATGGGTTCTTTTTTTCTTAGTTATCAGCAATGACCTGTTTCCTTTAGGTATATTCAGTTATTTTACTTAGGGTTAGCCCTATGATTTAAGTTGCAGACTTCTCTGAAATTAAACTTAGAAATATAATGCTTTGTCTCCCAAGTAAGAATAGAATAGTTCAGTTGGAAGGAACCTACAAAGACTACTGAGTCCAACTAGGCAGATGACTTTCAGGGCTAACCAAAACTCAAAGCACATTATTGAGGGCATTATCCAAATGCCTCTTGACCACTGACAGGCATGGGGCATCACCCACCTCACTAGGAAGCCTATTCCAGTGTTTGACCACCCTCACAGTAAAGAAACTTTTCCTAATGTCCAGTCTGAACCTCCCCTGGTACAGCTTTGTGCTGTTCCCTCACGTACTATCGTCCGTTACCAAGGAGAGGAGATCAGCACCTCCCTCTCCACTTCCCCTGCTCAGGAAGTTGTAGAGAGCAATGAGCTGGCCTCTCAGCCTTCTCTTCTCCAGACTAGACAACCCAAGTGTCCTCAGCCTCTCCTTATAGGACATGCCTTCCAGCCCTTTTACCAGCTTTGTTGCCCTTCTCTGGATGCATTCAAGGGCGTTAACATCCTTTTTATATTGTGGAGCCCAGAACTGCACACAATATTGAAGGTGAGGCTGCACAGGCACTAACTATAGTGGGAGAATCACCTCTTTTGAACAGCTGGCTGTGCTGTGTTCAATGAGTTCTAAAATGCGGTTTGCCCTCTTGGCTGCCAGGGCACACTGCTGGCTCATGTTGAGCCTACTGTTGACCAGCACCCCCAGATCCCTTTCTGCTGAGCTGCTCTCTAGCCTCTTGTCTCCCAGCCTGTACCTGTGTCCGGCATTACTCTGCCCCAGGTGCAGAACCTGGCATTTTCCTCTGTTGAATTTCATGCCATTAGTTATTGCCCAGTGCTCCAATCTATCTAGATCCCTCTGCAAGGCCTCTTGTTCCTTCAGGGAGTCAACAGCACCCCCCAGCTTAGTATCATCAGCAAACCTGCTGAGGATGCACTCCACTCCTGCATCCAGATCACTGATAAAAATGTTGAACAGAACTGGCCCTAGAACCAAGCCCTGGGGAACTCTGCTAATAACCAGCCACTAGCCAGATGAAGCCCCATCCACTATGACCCTTTGAGCTCTACAATTCAGCCAGTTCATCATCCAGGGTAGTGTGAACCTGTTTATCTCACAGTTGGACAATTTGTCCAGAAGGATGCTGTGACGGACTGTATCAAAGGCCTTACTAAAACCCAGAAAGATTATGCCCACTGCCACTTCATCCACCAAGCACGTGACCTTATCATAGAAGGAGATCAGTCACCTCAAATTTAATTTGTATTCACATTAAATTCCCCTTTTCCTTGCAAATTAAAGTTAAGAATGTGAAGACATGAGCTGCTTACTTCCTTGAACACAGGGAGTTAATGCCACGCTTCTTCCCTAAACAAGATAGAGATTTTGTACGCTGCAACAGCCACTACTAGTGGCTTAGTCATTTTGTTTCAAATTTTCAGAAAGTGATTTTTGTTATGGAGAGTAAGTGGCAAGTAATTGGAGGTGCTTAATACAAAGTCCTGAATAAGGCACCAAAATTCCACAGAAGACAGGAACTCTGGAATCTTCTAGTGTTCAGGATTTTCCAGTATTTTCACAAGGTATATTACTTTTTGCAGGTTGCCAACAGAAGAACCCCACTGTTAATAAAGCATTAAATCATTAAATATGAAATCATTGTATGCTTGGGAGGTGTACATCTAGCCCCACTGTTTCTGTGGCGTCTTGTTATTTCACTTGCTGCTTTTTCTGTGAATCACCTTTCCAAAGCCGGGCACCTAACATTTAGGTATTGTGTGATCTATGTTAAAGATGCTAAAGCAGTTTCTCTGGATTCCTCATCATTGTATGTTTACTAATGTTTTTCTACTTGTTAATCTTGATCTGTGCTCCATCTAAGTCTCAGCTAAGAACCATAAGTCTTTGGAAATTAAAGCTGTGTTTTTTATTAATTAATCAGAAAATGTCAGGGCACATGTCTGTGTTCTGGATTTCAGTATGTTGTTTAATTGTCAGAACAGTCCCTTGATTGCTTGTGAGTCGTCATCTAGCACAATACCACAAGCTTCCTCTGTACAGTTCTGCAGTTAGTATGGGTCAAGGACATCTGCTGTTGGCAGTCTGCGTGCTATTTTGGAGTGGTTGTGGGTTGTTCCATCAAAATTGGCTTCAGTGACAAAGGATAGTCACAGCCGTGTTTAATTTATTAGTAAAAGGTGACGCTTAAGTGTATTAGGTGTCTGTAGACCTAAAGTTCTGAAAATTACTCTTCAGTCAACCCTCTCGTAGTCTGCTTTTAATAAAACAGTATTATACCAGCACATAATTAAAATTCTTAGAAAGTTTACCTACTAGCATTTGCATTTGGATTCTTTTTTTTTTCTTTTTTTTTTGAACCACAAGAGGTTTGAAGCTGTTTTTTAATGTTGTGCTCAACTGTGCTTTCTTCTTGCCTGTGATATCTAAAGCAAAAAAGCTTTTATGTGGAATTTTTATCAGGAGCTGCATCTGATTAGCAATTGTGCTAATGTGAATTTCAGATTAGGTCTTTTCTTCATTGCCTTTCTTTCTTGACTCACTGTGGTAGAAATTGACTGCAGTGCTGAAATGCTCTAGGTTTAATCTTCCCAGTAAGAATCAAATGATGAAACTGCTACCAAGCAACATCTTGGTCAATGGAATATGTCTCCTAGACTTTGCGAAAGAATGTGCTGAGCAAACATGAAAGGTTCACAAAGCCATTTAATAGCAAACTACTTGCAGAGCTGTTCGTTATTGTTTGGAGGGATCACTGCTGAAGTATAGTGGTCAGATGCTTTGTATTTCATACGGGCTTTTAAAACAATCCTCAGTCAAAAGGTGAGGCTGACGTTGTTCAGAAATGATATGCGAAATGTGATAAATGCTCAGTGTCAGTAACTTCATTGGAATCGTCCTATCATTCATTCCTAACATAAAAGCGATTCAGTCTTAAACTTAATCCTAATGAAAGAGTGGTTCATTAGCAAGGGCACTACACTGGATCTGCTTCAGCAGTGAAGAGCCAGTCATGACTGAGAAAAGCAGGCGAACAATTGACTTGTTTTTTCTGGTAAGTTCTTGGAAGTTCAATAATTTCTACTTAATAAATAATATTTAAACATTAAATTATAATGATTTAATTATTTTTCTCAGTAATTAGACTTAGGTGGTTCATGAGCATATAGGGTATCTAGAATCTGTGTAATGGTAAATTACGATGCAGTCTTCGCCAAAGAGCTAGAAAAATTAAAAAAAAAAATAGCAGTGCACTGAAAGTGTGGAGAAAAAAAAAAAAGCATCAGAAGTACTTTGGCTTTCCAATGCCTCTGCAGTATGTCTAAAGAGAAAATATATCACAGTGTGTAGTGAATCTCCTAAACTTTAGCAAAAATAGGATCTCTAAGTGTTGCTTTTGCACATACTCAGTTTTCCATTGAAGCTAGTTGAAGCACTGGACATGACTGAAGTAGGATGAAGTTACACATTTTACTTAAAATAAAAGGATGTGGTCTCTGCAATGCTCCCTAGAATAAAGAAAAACATGGAACTGAACATATGTGTACTCACATGAGGGAATGGTGATAGCTTCTCTAGGTGTATAATAAGAATAGCATATACTTCAGATATTTGTGAAGATAGTTATAGACTTTTATAGCTGGTAAGACTTATGATTTACCTTTTCTGTTTATTAGCTTTATGACCCATTTGTGTCATAATTGTGGCATATATTTAACAAAATCTGACGTTGTATGTTTTATTAATATTTCTGCGTAATTTGCAATGAATATTAGAATTGGAAGTATAGTGCTCAGAAAACATAGTCTAACCAAATAGTAGAAATTCAAGCCAAAGAGTAATGTTCTTAAGACAATATTTAAACCCACAAATTGATCCTAATTATTTCACTTGATAAAAACTGACTAGGCGGAGAGATTTTCATAAAGCTCAGTGTCATAAGATATGTATACACTGTTTAAAAAAAAAGTCAACCCTGCTGATCAAAGAAATAAAAATCTGTGAATAATAAAAGAAGCATAAAGAAAATAAATTTGCTTCTTTGATGTGGGTGAGATAAGAAGGAAAAAGTATGAATAAAATCAGTTTAATCGGGTATTCTGACCTCTGTCCTTGACTGCCTGTCAATACTACATGCAGGAAGAGTGATGACTTGAAACGTTTTGCTTGTTTTCTTTGTACTTGAGACATTGGGACCATGCGTTGCTGTCATCTGCAGAGAGTAATCTCTACCTGATTGATCTCTTGTGTTGTTTCTGTATGTCTTTGACAATGGTTGAAACAGAGATTTCTGTCACTGTTGAACACTGCACAGAAAATGTGGAACTCTGCAGGAGAGAATGTCAGGTACCTGAATTATATCTATTTATATCATATTTATTTATGAGCTTTGTGATTGGTAGCAATACTTGGACATAGCCAGTATCAGGATAAATGTGATTGTGCATTGCAAATGACATTTCTGGAATGGGATTATTCTGGTACCTACAGAATCTCTCATAGGTTAATAATATTAAATGCAACCTTTAAGTGATGACATTTCAGGTCATATTTTGTCAGGTGTCTCTATAGTTGTCATTGTCCTTACAGAAGCAGAGTCATGTTTTTTGTTTTTTGTTTTAATTGTTTGTTTTATTTTGTTTTCCTTCCTGTCATCTTCTTACAAAGATTCACTTCTCTCTTTGCCTGGAAGAAAGGGAATTTCAGTTCATGTTATAGCCTCATTCATATCACTTCTAAGAACTTTGAAAGTCTTATTCCAACATTATGTCAAGTTGTACCACAAGATGGGAAGCAGAAAAAAATATGAAACGAGGACATCTATCAGAATAATGTAGTCCTTTTGTTTCAAAAAGCAATGTTCCTTATACATGTAAAATACCTGTTATTTTTACCTTCTTTCTGTTACCTGTTCAGTAGCATTATAAAATCTTTTTCACAGCAGTTGCTGCATGTGAGGGACTGCCTTAAGATTCCTAGAGGAGGCACACATTTGCATAATTGTTTAATTAGTTTTCTGCATATGTTATGTTATTCATTTCCTGCAATAAATGCAGAGGGTGCATATTTGATATCTTTGCTTTCCTTCTGTGTATTGCTCTACTCTTTGGTATTCTGCATGATAGAGTTCATGCCTGGCAATATGTTACTGTTGATTTTGATCCTTCCTGTTGTTTATTAAAATGAGGTTTAAGCACCTTCTAGAGCTAGACTAATGCTGGATGGCAGAATTATTTTTTTGGTAATATTACAACCATTACCACAACAAATTAGCTATCAACCATATGACAAAAACTGTTTCTTTGCTTGATTTGCAAAAAGCAAACGTGAGTGCATCAATTCTGACTTGATACACTCCCAAGGTCTGTGTTATCCTTTATCCAGTTTTCCTGACTACACTGTCATAAAAGGAATCTGAACTTAGCTGTCTGTGTCTCAGTCTCGGTTTATTTCAAGATACTGCGCTACTTCTCTTACAGGCCTCTGACCTTGCATGTGACAGCTATATTTTGTCTTAGGCTGTGCAAATAAGTGCATATTACCAAAAGATCCAGATTTAGCTGTAGGATTGGCCTGACCACTTCATTATTTGTATCTCCACCAATTTTATGTCATCTGCAAATTATATCAGCAGTGATTTTATCATTTGTTCTAAGAAATGCAGCAAGTCAACACACAGGATCTTAGAAAACCTCATGGTTAATTGTAGTGATCCAATAATGATATGAATTTCATTTTTGCTTCAAATAGTGCTTGTTCTTTTCTTAATTATTACTGTAAAGGATTTTAGGCTCTTACCTTATTTGCTTTTATCAACTAAAAGATCTTATGATCTCATTAAAAAATAAGAAGGTTGCCAAGAAGAAGTTTCATTTTTTATTTCTTTAACAGAATTTTCCTTTTCCTGTCAGTTTTCTTGATGAGTATAAGCCACTTTGGTGTTGCCCTCACAGGGAAGTCAGTCCCTCTTATCCAGTCTGAGTTACTTTGTACTTTGGGTGAAATTTAATTTTGTCCAAAGTTAGGTATAGATAATTTGGAGATCTCTTCCTGAGCTCGGTGTCCAGACTGCATTTAAAGTCACTGGGGACAAAGAGGCACTTACACAAGCAACATGGTTTGCTGTATACTTTAGGAGGAGATGTGTTGTGCTGTGACATGCTAAACTGTCCATATAAATTCTACAAGCATAAACCAGTATGATTAGTTCAGATGTGGGCATTTACATCACAGCAGATAAGTCTTAATGTCTCTCACAGTTTCTGTATTTCTGGAAAGGGCTCTTTTTGGACTCAGGAATCGTGCAAGCTCTCCAATGAGCAATTCATTTGACCCATTAGAACATTTCTCTTAGAATGGAATGAATTGTCTTCTGAAGGTAATCTCTTTCCCTTTATTCACTATAAAGTGAATGTGCGTGACTGATGTAGGGTAAACCAACTTTATTAAACTAGAGGAGGTGAAACTCATCCTGTCCAGCTGATTTCATTAAAGGATTGACATAGTTTTTGCATCTTTTGCGTAAGACAGAGCTACTTCAAATGCTTGGACGGAGGGTTCCTGTTCCTTGAAAGCCTAAAAATCCATTCCCGGTCAACTAAAATTATGTCTCGTGGTATAATGTAGGAAAGTACACTAAGGCATCAAGATCCAGAGCTGTCAAAATGATGAAAAATAAGCCAACAGCACTCTGCAAGTTGCCACCATAGTTCATGGTAGCGTCAAGGAATATCACTCTCCTCACTGATGTTTAAGCTATAAGACTGCTATTTCCTGTATCCAAATACACTATTCTTGCTTTAAAATCCTCCAAGGTAAAAGGAAGAAGTTGGAGGAAATCATCACGGGGTGGAAGCTGGCAGAACATCATTGCAGGTAACTTTGGTCTGGTATGGTTGAAAGATAGCAACATGGTTGCCACAGAGAGGGGAACCACACAGTTTCACTTATCCAGCATATGTGAAATGATACTCAGATACAGGAAATATATGAGATAGAGTAGATATTGCTCAGTAGCAGAAATAAGCAGAAGTGGAGTGCCATTTTAGAGGTCCCTGCAGTATCCTGTCTGACCACTACCTGCTACTTCAGGAAGGTGCGAGTCATATAGGCACTGTGTCGTAGTTGCCAGTCTCATGTGGAATTCACTCCTAGAACTACTTCTAGCGTCACTTGGCGCCTTAGAGAACTACACATACCCTCTTGGAACATCCCGTTAGAGATGCATTTTCTCTTCCTCAGGACAGAATGAAACCCAGCTGAAATAAAATAAAGCCAGAGGTTGGATGTAAATGCATAGCTTGCCAGACTTCACATTTTGGCAAGCTCTGTGGTCAGCTGTCTGTCACTTGTGGGTGCTGTAATTCTTACCTCACTTACTTCCTTTTTTGTGGTAGTACCAAACTCTAGCCCTGGTATCCTGCACATTCCTGTCATGGGATAACCATGGTTATTCTTTGCTAGAAAGGAACAACAAACTATCGTATTTTGGACAATTAACCAGTCTCCTGTCAGGAATGCCTGTTTGTGTAAGTCTTTCCTGCCACTGCAAGCAAAGCTATTTAAGTGGTGGACTGCTGTTAAGGATCTTATTATTATATTTTATAGATTGCTTATAGACAGGGAATGAAGATGTCGCTTGATTATACTACTTTGCAAAGTGATATTGACAAAATGTAGAATAAAAATTACTCTTACTATTTCCTACTGTCCATGATAGACTCATTTGATAAACCATTCTATAGCCTATCCTTCTGCCAGGTTTCTGGGACCTAGGTTTTGCAAAACCACATTTTATAGGCAAAACTATTCTTTCTTGGCAGGGTGTTCATTTGCTTGGTACCATGGACAGAAATTTCTTCGCCAATCGAGGCTGTTGTGCAAAAAACTGTTATTGACCTGAATAACTCACTTTTGAAACTGGAAGTCTCCAAATAGTTGGGCATTGGATGCTGTTACTGATGTCAAAGATCCAGTATTAAGATCCAGATAAGTATTTTCTGCACTTAAAATAGGCCAAGCTCTTCAGTAAGTGCTGATAAATTTCTTCCTGTGTGCTATTTACCTTATAGTTTGAAGAATGCCACACATATTAGAGGATATATCCTTATTAGAGGATATAAGTGTGTGTCTTGGAGGTGTGATGATCTTAATAACTTACTAGAAATAAGCACGTCTCATTAAATTAGTCATCTCTGTTAAAAACATTAAGTACTCTGTGGTCAAAATCTGGTATTATATGTGATGTAAACCCTCACCTCTGTTATAATCTGTGGAAATATCTTGAGTTATTGTGTGGAGAGAGGAAATATGAACAGCACATTGGCAGTATGCAATAGCTGTGAAATTTAACCCTGGAGCATTTAAGTGATATTCAGCTCGCTATATTTCTTTGATCAGACCAGAAACATGTTGGCTGCATTGGCAGTGTGGCATTGAAAAAATGAAATGTTCTCTAGCAAGTACTGATTCTTACATCTTACAGGTAGCTTTACCTGCATAATAATATAATATTTGAGGTAAGTCTAGTTAGAATTTAGATTGTCAGGAAGTAGGCTTTTCTCCAGGACATTTTCATTTTTAATCGCCCCACAAACAATCTTCTGACTCATCCTTATTAATAAATCTACTAGGAATATACAAAAGTCAAATTTGCAATGTGTCAAAAAATTTAGAAGCAGGTAATTTCAGGAGAGAAATTTGCAGGTTCTTTGCTTTTGCTTCCACATTAAGTTCCTGACACTGGTGATGTTTTATCTTTTCTTTTCTAATGCTATACAAGTTTTGTAACAGATTCTTAAAATCTGTATGCATATCAGATTGCACCTTTGCCTGAAATCTGGGTAGGAATCCTCATGAGTTTCATAGCTTTTAACATTTTTTGTAATATTCTTTGTATCATTTCAGTTTTCTGAGCTGGCAGTACTTTGACCAAAGATTAGAGGCACTCTAGGCTGAAATACCCTACACAAAAGTTCACATATATGCTGACAACTAACCTAATTGCAGAATGGTTCCTGAATTTCATCTGAAACATTCTGTGCTGTACGTTATTTCTGAAGCTACAGTCTCGATACAGACAGAAGTCATTTGTCCTGGTAATTTCTAGATTTTTATGATATAGGGTCAAAGGATCCAAACTGTTCAGTAGTTCATGCTTTGTTTTTTAGCTAAAGGTGCTAAAAGGTGAGGTCATCTTCCTGCAGATTGTCAAAACACCAATTATAGTATGACTTAGCTTTCATGCTCTTGAGCATCTTCCCTCAAGCAGATCTGCTCTCCTGGAACTCAAGCATTACACTTTGGACTCAACTGCAATTTGAATTGGAAGTGCAAGAAATCATTAAAGCAATCCAAAATTCACCATTCAGACTGCTCTGCCTCATTTTGTCATCTTAATAGGTACTGGGCACCAGTACCCTATAGGTAACTTACCTTTCTGCGTTTCTTGGAGAAGGAAAAACTATCACCTGTTGTATCACAGCGTGGCTCCTCTGTTCATATTTTTCAAAGTCCATCACCACCAGGGCTTTGAATAGTGAAATGACTAAGGGACACTCATAATTGGTCTGTTCCTTATACTTTCACACAGGCACACGAGGCTGTTATCAAGAGACAGTGCTATTCGGAAAACTGTGATCATGTTATTTAGGATCCGCATGAGAAAGTAAATAGTAATTTATTGGAGCAGTGACTCCCTGTAGGCATAATTAGTGTTGAGATCACAGTAAATCAATTGCTGTCAGCTACTGACAAAGATAATTGCTCTCAACTGGAAGCTCAGGAAAAAGGTTTACTGTATTTACATGTTCTTGTTGTAATTTTTGCTGTTAAAGAGTAATCTCATTTTGTTTTACTCCTTATTCCTTTGTCAATCTTACTTTGTCCAGATTTATAGTCTTTATATTTTTATATTTTGTGGCTTCCCTCTTTTCAATTTCAATTCTCACTGGTTGCCTTTGGATATTTTCCATGTCACTCAGAGAAATTAAGAGTTATTTAGACTCCCTTACACATACTTATGGCTTTGAGAAGCTATTGGGTGCACTCTGACCTATAGTGAGGACTTTTACAGATACGATATGTTTTTATAAAATGAAACAAATCCAAATGTTAAAATGTTTGTTACCTTTGTTATACAGTCTGTATACATATCATAGAATCATAGAATGGTTTGGGTTGGGAGAGACCTTAAAGACCATCTAGTTCCATCCACCCCTGCCCTGGGCAGGGATACCACCCACTCAGTCAGGTTGACCAAAGCCCCATCCAACCTGGCCTTGAACACTTCCAGGGATGGGGCATCCACAGCTTCTGTGGGCAACCTGTTCAGTGCCTCACCACCCTCAGAGTAAAGAGTTTCTTCCAAATATATAAACTAAATCTACCCTCTTTTAGTTTAAAGACGTTACGCCTTGTCCTGTCACTACACTCCCTGATAGAGTCCCTCCCCATCTTTCCTTACCTTTCTAGCATATCTTTTAGATAACGGACCTGGTATTTGCCTGATGTTCTTTTCTGCCATCACTGAAGTATTGAGCTGCTGATGTTCATTCCTTTGATAATAAAATGAAGATGAACTCATTCAATTTCTATAAGACCGTCCAGCATGTAGTCCAGCATGTTTTAATTAACAAAGTAACCTAGTGGAAAAGAAGGTCACAAAAGAAATACAGTTTATAATATAGCTTGTCTAATTTAAGATGCTAAGCTAGGCATTGTCTCACTTGAAAGTTTAGGTTGCTGGGCCCTGGGGGTGGGGATAATCCAGTCTGCTGTGCAAAACTCTGCATTTCCTATGCAGTTAATGGAGACATGGCCTCAGGCAAACAGTTGAGTCTGACTGATTTAGGTTCTTTCTTTGGCTGAAAATACTAAGTATGTCTAAGTGTTCTGCATCCAAAAAGATTTGGTCTCCTTCAGTTTGCTTAGGAGCTAGAATCTATTTCTGAACACAAAAATACTATGCAAAATGTAGGTAATAGCTGTTACCCATCCAGCTGCAGATGACACGTTTTTGGCATTTCCCTTGGAAGTCTTAAGTGGAGTCCTAATGCCTGTATACTTAAATGTGTATTGAAGTGCCATTCTCGGCAGGAGAAAAATGCAAATCTTTTGGAAATAAGGAAATGCAGCAGATTGCAATTAAATGGCAAAGGAGCTTCCAGAGCAAAGAGGGAGTCGTGTGAACAGGCATTCAGAAGTTAGTATATCCTGTCGTGGGATTTTTTGGTAACTTTGTAGAAACATAAATCCAAAACCAGAAACAAAATAGGATTTACAGTAGTATAGTAGGAACAATAGTTCTCACACCCATTTTCTATCAGTAAGTCAAAGAAAAATTTTCCTAAAAAACGCGGGTGAATCCGTGAATTGTAGGCTTTTTGCTTTCATTTCAGGACTGGTCACTTGGCTAAGGGGAGCAATAGTTAGTATTCATGGCCATCCTTTTAGTAAGTGACAACTTCTTAGTTTCCAAAAACAGTACCATGGAAAAAAACATCCATCACACTGTTTTTGCCTTCCATCCTCCTTTCCAATTTTCCAAATATTGAAAGTGCATCTAGAAGCAGACAATAAATTTTACTACTAAGGGAATTTGATGAAAAATTTCTTATAACAAGAACAAGTTACGATTTTCTTTTTTGTAACTGAGTGATCTGCAGTGATCTGTGGAAACCATCACTCTTCATAATCAGTTGGCTCGCATGGCTGTGATGGTAACGTGTTTATCATGGCAGTATTTAAATTTCTTGTACCCTGCCTAAAAATAAACCTAAGAGGGAAAAGCCATGCTTATATTGTAAGGATCTATGTAAAGAATTCCATTTCTATTAACTTTCAGAAGTATACTTTTAAAAGATTTTGATTATAATTCTTGCTATTTTTAGTAATACTTGTACTCAGTTTTTCAGTATGCAACGTGTTACACAGTATATATTCTTTTAAGTTACAAAAAGTGCACTTCAGAAATCCGTGATGACAAGTCTTTCAATGTGTTGCATTGTAAAAGCAACAGGTTAGGCAGCAGTATAAATACTGTGCTTTCATAGGTTTACTTGTTTGTTATTAACAAGGATAATACTTTTATATCACTTTCTTCATAGAATCGTAGAATCATGGAATGGCCTGGGTTGAAAAGGACCTTAAAGATCATCTAGCTTCAAGCCCCCTGCTCTGGGCAGGGCTGCCAACCACTAGAGCAGGCTGCCCAGAGCCACATCCAGCCTGGCCTTGAATGCCTTCAGGGATGGGGCATCCACAACCTCTCTGGGCAACCTCTCTGAGGTCTGCTGACCTCATTAATCGCAAAACCTGGCATCCTTCAGCTTTGCTGGGCTCTGAGGTCTGCTGACCTCAGAGCCCAGCAAAGCTGAAGGATGCCAGGTCTGCTGACCTCAGAGCCCAGCAAAGCTGAAGGATGCCAGGTTTTGCGATTAATGCCACTGGAAGACATTAATTCTGAAAAATGCTTGTGTGTGTGTGTGTGTTCAGGCAGCTTTCAGAGAATCAGCTGATTTTGCTCCCAGCAGTGGATTTTGCTTCAGCCAGTGGGAAATTATTTCAGAAGGATTTAGATAGTGCAGGAATAATTAAAGAAAAAAAAAAGTTTAAAAAGTCAAGTACTTTTCCAAAGAATTCATGCATCACTTCTTTCTTCAACTCCTTGTTAATAGCCAACTGTTATACCTTATTTCATTCTATTTCCTGCTAACGTAATGGCAGCAATAAAGAAGAAACCAAATGGATTGTACTATAGTTCGCTTCTCAGTTATTACAATATCATAATTTTGATAACAATTTTACTGGTGCACATTCTATAGTATTTTCATGATCATTAATTTTGCAATAAGAAAGACTCTCACATTTCAGTTTTCCCTATCTTTCTACAAATGAAAAGTACATAATTATTTACATTTTACAGAAAATTAGTCTTAAAAAGTATTATCAGAACTGGAAAAAAAACAGATTATAATAAAAATGTAATATTCTACAGTAAAATCTTTAGCATACAATGGGCTGGTGAGGCAGAAAAATATTACAGACATAGAATAATAAAGAGAGTAGGAGCAGGTTTTTAAGTTGCAGAGAAATTTCTGCTTCCCTTTTTCTTATAACATGTTTTTCAAACAAAAGTCTCCATAGGGGGATTCCTCCTGTCTGAATTTAGAGGTTATTTCTTTAAAGAGATCAACAGCATAGTACATTAATGTATTTTTCAATATGTAAGAACATGGAAGATGTTTTTTCTGCATTTATTCCAGTTGGTAATTTCAGGCCTTGCTGTCATCTAAAATTAAGTAGTATTCCTGTTTTTTTTTTTTTTNTTTTTTTTTTTTTTTTTTTTTAAATATTCATCTCTCCAGTCTTGTTCATTGGAAATTCTTAAAGAAGGAAAACTGTAGAGAGAGTTCTACATTTTTTTCAGGACAGTATGGAAACCTTTGAAGACATGGGAAGCCACAGTCAGTATCAGAACAGATGTGCTTGTCCTTGGCTCCTTTATTGCCTCCTAGTTAGTGCTTTCCTCCAGTGGCAGCCAGTTAGTGGTAATGAGGACAACCATCGTGTGCGCACCCACATCTCATCACGACATGCACCTAGGACACGGTCACGACGTGTGTCCTGGGAGAGCTGGAGGCGCTCTGAAGAGCTGGGGACACCCTTGAGCTTACCCACAGTTTGCCCATAACATTAGAGGCTGATACCAGTCTTCTAAACAGCATCTTCTCTGTTTGCCAAGTAGCCCAAGCACTGATGACGGGTACATATTTGAGGACAAGTTTTACTGAGTTCAGTATTCTATGCTGGCATGTGTCTGTGTATGTGCATATGTTTATATTTTATGCTCCTGAGATGCTCTTTCATTGACACAGTACTTTGAAATAAAAATCATTTTTGCATCCAAGTCGGAATGTTTTCACTGTAGCCGCAGTTATACTGAATAACAAGTTCATTTCTGCTTTAGTTCATTTCTGGAAATTTAAAAAGTTCTTCAGAAAATTGTTCTCTTCTCTGTGGATGCTAAGCCTTGCGGCCTACTCATGGAATATGCAAGAAGTGTTTCGCTTTATGGGGGGGAAATAACCTTTTCAAATCATGAATAAATAAGACATAAATATGCAGATAATTCTGCAGATATTTATACCTGGCTTTTGGTATTGAACCTTCTCTCTCTCTCTTTTTTTTTTTTTTTAATTATCCGTTTAATTATCTGTGTATTTTATGAGAAAAACAATCCAAACTTTTTTTTACCAGAGTAACTTTCTAATTACTGCCAATGGATTATGTACATACCTCTGCCTACTGCTTGTTATAGACGTAGCATGCAATGTTATTTATTGTCTGGGGTCACTGTAAGAGTCATTTCTGGTGGGTGGGATGGGCACTACAGTTTTAGATGGTGTGACAGCAGTGATTCCTTGTCATGTTATTTGCTTTGTCTTTACTTTTGTGAAAAATAAAGATTTCATAGGAGTAGGAAACAAGATTGTATGGGAATGCACATGTGTGTCCCTAGCATGTGTATCTATCACTTCCTCATATACCTTACTGTATTTTGGCCAGCTTGTATGGGCCTGTTGTCTGCTTCCATTGGCCTGGAATGTCGGGAGAGAAGCTCAGAGCTTAACCAGGCCTGTTACCTTTGTGTGCTCTGTGCTAGGTTCAAACTAGTTCAAATGAAGAAGAGTGAAACTCGCTTCCCTTTCAGAGCTGTTGTCATAATGTGTTTTCTACTTGGTGCTCTACCATTATCTGTAAGTAATTGCTCTGAAGAATGGGTTGAAATGGAATAGACACTGATGGTAAATTCACTCTTGATGCTGATGCCATAGGCAGGTTAATTGACCTTCATGTAACAGACTCTTCTCCTTAGCTGACTCACAGACGGATTTTTTTACGTTTGTTGTATAGAAAAGCACAAAGTGACAGGAACTATTGTTTAAGGAGAGTTGGTTTTAATAGGAAATGAAATAAAATGACAGCAAAACATAAAATATGGATAAAGTAATTGATGAAACATTACACACACATTTGAACATGTAGATTATTATTCTTTGCCTACCAAAACTCAGTTATTGTATTTCTTATTGTACCTACCTTTAGGTTCTTTTCCCTTTTCAATATATATATTTTTTCACTTTGGCATTGTTTTCACCCTATTTTCATTAATGGTATTTCTCGATTGCTATGTGTGCCTTGTCCTTGTATCTTTAATTTTGAATACTGGCAAACAAATATGATAGACATATTATCTCACAAAACCTTAGCAATATCTTGCTGCTCAGGAGCTCATCAGTGACACTGCAAGGGATGTGCATCAGTTTTCTACTTCTCTCATCTCATAGACAAATTCATTTCCTGTATTCATTGTTATGATTCACAATCATTTTAATAGGTGGTATTTAACCCCTCAGTTACAACAGTTACAAAATATCTTCATGTCCCATTCCCTGATCCTGAAGTGGATCCATCCTGTGATTCAATGATAGCAGAGGTAGTTTTTAAGTAAGTGTCCCACCATTGTCTTTTTATCCAGCCTGAGGCAGAGAGACATGAATTTTTCCAATATGAGAAACCCTGGTCTAACTTACACTGAAGAGAGTATTTTTCATCTTTCCCCTTGCAGCTGAGTTGTTATATGGCCAGGCATGTAAAGGTCATGGGAAAGAATGTAGCGTAGGTAGGTTAGAACCTGCTCTCAGTGCAGATGCACAATTTTGTTTGGAAAGAAAAGTCTAAGGTTCTGTTTTAGGAATACTTTTATTTTCACACAGAGTATGTGCATTCAGAGAGCAACGCTGCAAACCCACATCTATCCTGTCCTAACTGAATGCTTCAATTGTAAAATTATGGAGCAGAAGAGATGCTTTATATTACAAAAGTTTGTCATGAGGGAAATATTGTCGGTATGCAAAAGATATCTATGCTTGTCTTTCCCGAGCCTTCTAAAATGGAGTAAAACAGATTTTGCCCAATGAGAACAAAGTTTTCTGACATTCCCTATTCGTTCCATCTAGCCTTAGCAGGTCAAGTGTGACCTTACATGACCTCTTGGCAGTATATCATAGAATCATAGAA
>VXAA01007023.1:0-41978 GCA_013399115.1 Anseranas semipalmata
GTGGGGCCGTGAGGGAGGCGGTGGTTCCCTCGCGGTGCGTTAGGCGAATGCCTTTGCGAGGCGCTCCGCTGAATAGCGTGCGGCTGGAGGAAGGTCCGAGTGATGCAAGTAATTCGTCGGAGGAGGGTGGCGGGGCGGTAATCCGCCCGCGTCGGTGGCGGACTTGCACGCTCAGCAGCGGGGCAGAGCGACTCTCCCGGGGTCCGAATGGCTGCCCCCAAAAGCTCTGAGTGCCCGCGCTGAAGGTACGCTTCAGGGCTCCTTGGGAATCCTCGCAATCTTTTACTAGTACAAGTCAATGGTTTTGTTGCTGTGCACGACACACTTAGATGAATCAGGTATACATTAAGAATCTAATTGTTGTTTTAAACTGAGGGTCCAGGGTCACTGAGAGTTGGGATAACTATGTAAACAGTTTTCTGCAAATGCAGTTCTTTTGACCTTCGGTAGATGTCACGTTCTTGCTATGTTGTAGTTTATTTTTTTTTTAACTTTTTGTTTCTGTTACCCTATTTATTGCCAGTGCTGAAGAACTGATTAGTGGTGGTGGTTAGAGGTGGGGTTTAAAACTGCTCCGGTTCAGGCACGATGGGAACAGCGTGTAGGAGCGTAGTAAATCAAAGATTGTGAGCTTCGTGTGGGTACGGTGTTAGGAGTGGGAGATCAGGTTGATTGCCGTTGGTATTGACCACAAAGCCGCCATTTCTGTATTTCAGTTTGCAAGTAGGCAAGTCATTTTGAAGATAATGCTGGGAGTGGCAAAGGGCCCTATTCAAAACATTTCCTTTTTGCCTCCATGTGGTTAATAACTTCTGTTCATCACGTGGCTGCCTGGTTGTGTTCTTAGGGCTGTGTAAAAACAACTGAAAGAGGCTCAAATCTGAAACGAGTAGCCCTACCCGAGGAACCACTGATTTAAAATGGTCCTTGTAGTTTGAAAGCCGCTTTCCGGGCTCCCGCTTCAGCCATGGAGGGCAGATGCGAAGGAAGAGGGGCGTGCCTGGAAGTGCACGTGTCTGGTGGGAGCATTAATGCTCTAAGCTGCAGAGCGTATTAATTGGCTGCCTTTCCTCCTCGGAGCGCTGCTTACTGCCCCTCCGCCAGGTGAAATTTTGAAGTGCCCTTTTAAGTTAGAAGAAGGAAATCAGCTTTCCCTGCTGTTTTGTTTCTCACTTCCATACTTAGCAATTCTGAAAACTTTCAGAGCTGGGTGGAGGATAGATGCAGTGTTTAATTAATTTTGGTTTCTATTTGATGTTTATTTCCTCATGTTTTTCCAGGGAGATGTTGTAAAAAGCCTGACTGGATGATGACATGGACCCCTCTAAATGATTACACTAGTGCAATAATACTAATTACATGAG
This sequence comes from Anseranas semipalmata, assembly GCA_013399115.1. NCBI lineage: Eukaryota > Metazoa > Chordata > Aves > Anseriformes > Anseranatidae > Anseranas > Anseranas semipalmata. The sequence continues at coordinate 1,365 of VXAA01007023.1, forward strand.
GGTTTTTTAATTCAAAATACTACTAAAAAGTTCTTTTTTTTTTTTTTTTTGCAATTAATATATTTCTATCTAGAAGCAGACAAAACTGCTTGATACTACTTGCAAATGTACATTCTAAACAAAAGATTTTCCCTGTCTGCATGTTACTGTAGGACTTTCACTTAATTAGCAATTACTTGGGTTGAGTCACAGGTTTGTCTTGCTCTTCACTTTTAAGCATAAGACTTAAATATGTAAGGGATAAAACGAATTCTTATTTACACATGAAACTATTCAGTGAGAGCAGGACTGACTTTAAGCTTGTTCCGAAGAAGGGGCTGGCTGGGTATTTTTTTGGGGGGGGAAAGGGGGTTATTTCTAGAAGAGTTTCAGATTGTATCTTTTTGAACATGCTGATAGCTCTAGCGTAACGTTTTGAATGACCTTGCAGTTTCCCAAACTTCAGGGTATTTCTCCAGTGAGTTCAGTGTGAAATTTGTAGCTTTATGGAAGATTCTGAAAAGGAGGGGGAATGGCAGAGAACTGCTGTAGACGAGAGGGTAGGAATGCGTGATACAGTTGCCAGTTGCTGTGAGAAGAGGGCAATAAACTTGATCAGCTGCTCCCAACATGGGGGTGGTATAAAAAGAGCAGAGTGGAGTATAACTTCTGATCCACAGTTCCGTGGCTTTTGGCTTGCCTTCTTACTGGTTGTGAGTGCCTTCGTCTTGTACCAGTCTCTGGCTGGTAAGCATCTTAACATGCACGATCACACACACCCCACCTGACTTCCTTTGCATAATGTTGAGGCTACTAGATCTAAGACAAGGAGTCGATGCACGTGTCGTGGGTGTTCTGGGACCTGAAACCTCCAGCAGACTTTTCCGTAGAATTCCGTTCTGGTGTGAAGTACTTTAAGGTGGTACGCTGAATTAACTGTCGCCTTCATCTCAAAATGCCTTCGAACAGCCAACTTTCTTAATTTCAATGACAATTTCTTGCTTGTACGTAGATAACTTGTGAGCTCTTTTCCCAAGTGTATTTGGCTCTGTGTGGCTAACTTCTTATCAAGTAGGTAGCTTACGTTTCACTTCCATAATCAATTTTTAAAAGCTTTCAGAACTGGTCTTCCAGATGTGCATGTTGGCCTTGGAAACTTAAAATTCTACTGAGATTGCTGGTATGGGTTTTGCTTGTGTTGATACTGGATATTTCTACCACCGAACTTACAGGTTTACAAATGTTCAGGGAATAGTAGGGGCTGCTGCCTACCTTGAAAGAAGTTGCTCAGCTTGCTTGATAATCCAGCCCATTGATTAGTCAAACTGCTATTATGTGTTGTACCTGCTGAACACCCTGAGAATTTGATTGGGGTAGTAATGTGTGAATTTTAAGTATGGGTTCGTCCTTGTGCTTAACAATGGTGGGAGTGTTGTATTTAGTGCAATCTAGTACCGACGACATAGCTCATCTCAATCAAATGAGATGCTTAAGTTGAAGCGCTTACTTTACAACTACACCTAATAATAATTTCCTATGAATTGATCAAAAAATTCTTTATTTTTCAGTAATCTATGCCAGCAATTATGACAATGTTAGCAGACCATGCAGCTCGTCAGCTGCTGGATTTTAACCAGAAACTGGATATCAATCTTTTGGACAATGTGGTGAACTGCTTGTACCATGGAGAAGGCGCGCAGGTAATGTGGACTTTGAACCTATGTTTATGGACTGTATTCAACCTTATAGCTAATCGGTTGGGCAAAATTAATTTGCTTGAATAAAAATCAGTAATATTAGTGGATTTAATCTGCTAGTGACTAGAATATCCCTGGTGATTCATGTGACCTTATTTAAAGCAGGTCTTTATAGCCATTGAAATAATACTTAGAAAAATGTTAGTTTAGTGTGTGTCTTTGTTTCTAGCATGCCTTCTGCTATTACAAGAGATGAGCAAGTACAACTTGGTAAGGGTGTCTTTGCTTGCAGCTTGCCTTCTGTGCCTTAGTTCTTCAGGAAGGCCTGAGTTAGTTACTATTGTGAACAGGATTGTGAAGCCATAAACTCAGTATTGGCCTCACTGAAGGATTATATTTAGAGGAAAAAGTAGTGTTGTTAGGATATTTATACTTACAAAGAAGCATATGACATATATTAAGAGAATATTTTTGTCCTTTTACCTATTTTTTTCCTCATTACTGTTTTTTTCTGCTCGGATTCTTCTTGTACTCTTCTCTGGACTTGGTGCAAATTTGTGAAATTTGAGTTCAAATTGGGGGAGAGTGTGTGTGTGTGTGCGCATATGTTGTCTTGAAAGTGAATTTTATATTGCTTTTATCAAATTTCCAGCTACTTTGGAAAAAAGGCTTAATGTTGAAAGCAAGTATTGCTACAAGAGTGTTGGCATAGTTCCTATTCTGGCGAGTTTTAATTGTCCGTGCTTAAGAAATGAGTTTCAGTGTCAGGCATCTCTTACTAAGATATTCTTGCACAACAATAAAAAATGAATTAAAATGAGACAAAGTAGCTGATGCTTTTCTATTCCTTCCTTCCAACTGTTGGAATAAACAAAAAATATACTTGCTTGTACTTGTTTTGTGTATCTAAAAAAAAAGCTTGTGTAAGGCTTACTAATGTGAATTCCTGTGGATTCTAAAACCCCATGCATTTTCAGTTTCCTAATTCCAAGTAGTTACTAGCTGTAGTTTTTAAATGTTCATGTCACAGAAAGCTGGTTGTAGCTTTTGCCTTCAGTAGTATGGATTTCTGAGTAGCTGTTTTGTAAGTCATATGCTTGTTTACTGTACTGACTTACAAAATAGGTGCTGTTTGTAATGTTCTTTGGTTTGAGTTAAGCTTAAAAAATTGGGAAGATTTATAAGGAGAATAGAGGATTAACACTGAATACGATGATCAAATTGCCATTTTTCTTGTATTGGGAGAAATTGTTTCATTTAAATCAGCTGGGTATAGTTTCTTGTATTTGGAAAATAAATGCAACAAGAAGCAAAAATGCAAGAGCAGGCTATTAATTGGCAAAGTGGATCATGATACAAACTTACAAATAAATGTACTAAGAAGTTATACTTTATGTAAACTTGGTTTGCTATTTTAGTATTTTCCCAAAGGTGCACATTTTTCAGTGAATGTGTGTGAACTCTTACCTCTTCCAAGAAAAGTTCAAAAGTTCCTGCAGGAAAAAGCACTTCATTGCAGAGCCTGCCAGCTCAGAACATGACACAATAAGTGACAGGAATAATAGAAATTGAGGAAACTGAATATTGGGATATTAACAACAGTATGTCTGGAATAGGATACAGTAATGTGGAAAAAAGGTTTAGAATGCAGTCTGGATAGCCCATGCTGAACTTGCTTTCAGATCCACCTGTCGTCTTCCCCTTAATTCTAATGTCTGCATGTCTCCTTCTGCTTAATTCTTATTGCTGCTTGCAAAACTCTGTCTGCAGATGTGTTAGGAAAGTAAAAAAGTCCATTTTGTCCGAGACTTTTAGATTTTTTTTCTGTTCTTAGCTTTATTTGGTGCACTTTCTAAAAAGAAAGAATGCCCTTAACACGACTGAACGGTTTGAGACAACTCAAACAGATGTTTAGCTGTATTCATCTCAGACTCTTAATTCCATGGGTCTGTTAGACTGCTGTGTGTTTGGAACTGCGTTTCTTTGCTGTAGCAGTAACACAGTGAGGCTTCAATCTTGGTTAACCATTACTGTTTGTATGAAACTACAGGAGCTGATGTCCAGTGGTGTTAGGTATTGGTGGGTTTGACAGTGAACTTTACAAGGCTTGGGAGAAGGATGCTGAGCATAGGTATCTTGTTGGTATTGACGTTTGATCCTGTGATATGTCACCAGTATGAGAAGCACTAAGGAGGGCCAGTATAAAAGCGTGCCCAAGTTGAGCCTGGAAGTTATACAGTGATTTTTTCACTCTTAAACTGAACTGCATCAAAACTGCTGGATGTTTTAGCTCTGTGGTACTGTGAGAAAATGGTTGTACTGCCTTTTGAAGTCAAAAAGAACATCCATGTGGTACTGCTCCATAATGAACCGATAGGGACTTGCTAGTCAAAGTCAGTACCAGACTGGAGAATGCTCCCTCCACTGTGCTCAGTTTTCTTAAGTAGGGATGCCAGTATTGTCTAGATACTTTAGACATCCTTTCTATTTACTGTTTTAGCTTTGGATTTTAATTTGGTAAATTCCATACTCAATTTGACTGTTTCTTGCATTGTATGTATATTGATTTTCAGTCTTGATGGGGTTTCTGTATTGCTGACAATAAGCATTTTTTTTTTTTTACACTAGTTGATAATTAGCTCAAGTATATTCTTGTAGCCAACTAGGTATCTACATAGCTGTAGTATGTTGTAACTAGTGAAGTTAGCTTTAACTGCTTTGTAATTCCTTTGAATTGGCTCTACAGTGCTGTGAGAAAGAATGAATTAAGTTCTATTAACTGTAATGTAACTTGTTTCTCATAACTTTGAAAACGTTCATCCTGTTGAAAAACGGTGTCTGGTGCTTGTAGGTGATGCAATTTGCTGCAAGATTTGTCAGTATGCTGTATTTTTGGAAATGGCTAACATCATTTGGCTTCCTAAAAAGATGTTTATGGACATCCAGGCCTGAAAAGGATATCTAAAATGAGTTCACCTCTTTCAATGTATAATTGCTTCAGATGAGGAGGTTTTGCAAGTTATTGCAGCCATAGTCTCTAGTGTAATAATTGGTTATGGCAGTCCCAAGGAGGAACAAACTATTAGCATGACCTGCCCTGCTGCCCCCCCAGTAAGTAGTTAATGTTTTTGTAAGCTATTGGGTACGTTCAAGGGATTCCTCACAAGCAGGGACTGGAGAACTTTAGTTCTGCTCTGTGGCTCTTTGAAATAAAATCAAAAGTTCATGTATTGACAACTTTACAGTGTGATGCAGTACTCCTGAAAGCTGGTGTTTTATATAAATGGTTCTAGTAGAACTAGAAAGTTTGGGTGCCCTTGAATAACATTTTATCTAGAAGACTTTCTTGGATGGCAGAAAGCTTCCTGCCCCAGTATGTTTTTGTGTGCTTTTCTCACATGTTCACTGCTGGTCTAAATGAACTATTCAGTATTGAAGAGTGGAAGTAAGTCAATGATTGTCTTGCACTACTGAATTTCTTGAATTTGACTGTTAGTAAACCTTAATCGACACACAGAAGGAGGTTTAAGTGACCTATTGCTTCTGATTTAATTCTGACTAACTCTTGGATACGTGATTTAAAGGTGAAAGAATATATTAATTTTTTTTGATAGTATGTTTTTTTCGAAAATAACCGAATGCTTATACTTTTTTTTCCCCAAACTTGCTTTTAGCAAAGAATGGCTCAAGAAGTCTTGACTCACTTAAAAGAACATCCTGATGCGTGGACAAGAGTTGATACTATTTTGGAGTTCTCTCAGAACATGAATACCAAAGTAAGCAAATCAACTTTTATTTATTTGGTTTTCCTCTTTCTTCCATTCATAAACTTTGAGGAAGGTATCTCATTTTTAGCCATAGACTTTCTTGATTCAAACCACGTTTTTTATTGTCTTGTTTCCAAAGTTGGCTTTAAACAAGAACTGTAAATGGGCAAAATATTTAAATCTTCTTTTCCGTTGACTCCTTCTAAAAAAAGTTTTTCTCCTTTAAAAAAAAAAAAAATCTAAATTGGAAATAGAATTTTTCTTTTTTTCTAAGGCACGTAAAAGCATAATGCCAGTTCCAAAGATTGGTGTATGTATACATCTGAGTAATGAAAAGTCTCCTAGAGCCACATTTTGTCCTTGGGTAAGTGCTTGGCTGTCTTTGATGTTAATGAGAGCCATGTGCACATAACTGAGGAGAGAATTTGTCCCTAGGTATATTGAAGACAAAATAGAAACCTTATTAGGCCACGATTTTGAGCAGTCGATGAAAGTTAAGCACCCCAAACTCTTTGTAGTATGAGATTAGTCTTTACTAATATGCAGAACACATTTGCTTTGTACTGCTATTTTAAATCCATCCATCATGCTAGTGACTAAAGGGACAGCATTCAGTTTTTGTCTACAATTTTAAAGGTTTACCTAAGACTTCCACAGTTTGACCAGAAAAGTTGACTGAAATGTGTTTTCACTGTCTTAAGTTTGATGATTATCTTAAATAATTGACAAGCATGTTTTTCTGCTTGATACACACTGTGTTCGAACAGAAAATAATCATGGTTGGATGGTGTCTGAATTCAGGCGGTTTTCATGAAACAGTTCAATTTTTTCATTGCTCTAAAGTTTAGGGGAAAACAGTTCAAAGAACTTCCTCAAAGTGCTAACCTTTAAGTAACAGTGTTTGCCTGTTTGCTTGCCTGGTAAACTTTGCTTTTTATACTGACAGACATTACTAATGTTTAAGTTGATTTATCAACAGTATTTTTAAAAACTCAAATTTGTCTTGTGAAAAATGAGATGATTAGAGGAACAGAAAGAAAGCAACAGGTAAAGAATTCTTCAATTTACATAAATTGCAAATGATTTGGTGCTAAATTTATGCACTATGACATTTGGCTTTTATGCAATCATATTTTTTCTTTAATTAAAGCTGTTAACACTACCTGATATTAATCATAATGTTCCATTATGTTGATTGCTTGTAATAGGAAGAAAAGGGGTGTCTTCCTGTGCAACTGACACAGCTAGGCTTTGACGGCAGGCCTCCACAAGGTCTACCCTTTTGATTCCCTTTAACTGAATTCTGTTCATCAATTGTTTTTGTTTCTTGGGAGGCGGGAGGGAGGGGATTTGGTGCATAGAATAAGTAATAAGGGTACCATAGAAATTTCTACCATAGGGATCATTTCATGTTTTTTTCAGTCTTTGCTGTTACTTGTCCCTCATCTTCATAACTCAGCAGTGAATTGCTGTTAGATGACTAGAAATAAACTAAGAGCAAATGCTTATTAGAAAGACTTCTGCTTTATGCTCAGTTTAAATGTGATGACATGTACTGTTTCGCTACTTAATATAAAGTACACCTCTGATACTTCAGGTGGCAAACTGAAAATTGGCATCAGTGACTTTTTCTGGACTTCGTGTATCTTATCAGGGAAGTACCGAAAATGATTATAACCATCAAATCAAATGAGACTTAAACAAATGGAGAAAAAAACCAAACAAACAGCCCTTTGTAGTGTGTTCAGGCAGGCTCATGAAGCCTTCAAACATGGTATGGCAAGAAAGATGCGTAGGTAAAGATTGTATACAGTAACTTTATTACTGTTCCCATTTCATTTCACGTGCAAATATTAGAGAAAAAATAATATTACTAGTACCAAGGAAAAGATGAGAAGAGATGAACAAGAGGCTAGCAGAGGGCAGAACTGAAATCATGTGTACAAAAGAATGAGTAGAAACCTAGACAAGATGAACCTCTATGGCTTAAGGTACATGAGTCTAAATTAGATATTTGAGTGGATAATGGGGGGTAGGTGTGGCAACTTGCATCCTAAGGTGAGAGGGGGAAGACTGAAGATGAATTCTGACCTTAGTTTCTGTCAGAGTTTTCCTCTAAGTTCTGTTTGATCATCTAATGTTTTTGTAAAATGAAATAAGGCTTGCCATTCTGATTTTGAAGCTGAATAAGTTGGCTTGTGGAAAAAACTGTTTGGAAGCAAACAGAACATTTTTGGTTAGCTATTACCTGAAAAGGCTGTTAATAGGTATGCCTGTATGATCTGGAAATAGAACTATAGTTTTTGCTTCAGGAAAGTTGGCCCTGTCTGGTATCAATGGTCGTACTTCCAATGCTGTTAGAAGCTATTGTAAGTGTGTTTTGTATTGTTAGCCTGGATCCGGTGCAGATGACATCTATAAATCTATGGCAGTGACTGAAATCGCTTCTTGTGAAGTGAAGCATTTTACTTGAATTGTTTTTCATACATTTTCCTGTATGAACATTCTCTTGATTTTATTTAGCTTTTATGTGAGATAACTTTTGTAAATTTGCAGATTAAAATCTAGTTGACAAACTTTTATTGCTGATAACGAAGAAAAGAATACCCTGCCAATTTTCTGTTATTGCATAATTTTTCTCTGTACACGAGACCTTGGAAGATGACACAATTTTGGAAATGCAGGATCCACACATGAAGCTGGTGGGAGCTTGGGTCACAGAGGGAAGCAAAGGGGGAATGTAGGTTATGTTAAGATGAGAACAGCAAAAATGGTATTAAAATACAATGTAGTTTGGGACAGCCTACATTGTGTTTTTTTTTTTAATTTAAGTTTAACCTTATATGATCCCTTTGGTTGAAATGCTAATGATCCTACTTTGTATAACAACTAACCATTTTAAAGAAGAACTCTTATTCTCAGCCAAACTTTTAACTGTAAAAATGTGAGTTTACCTTTCAGGCATTGATGCGATATTTGTTTTTCTTCTTCCTGATCTGCTGTTTAAAGCAAATGCAAAATTCCTCATCCCCTTTTCTCTGCTGTCTATTCATGCTAATGGAGTTTTGCATATTAAAATTGTTCGATCATATCAGAACTTCTTCTCTGTTACTGTGAGTTGGCAGTAGGGAAAAATGGGCAGAGGGACTGGCCTTACTGATTACTTTGCACATGTAACATTTTCAGTTAAGAAACTAGGAAGGAATTCCTGAAAGGTAAAAGGATTTCCAAGAACTTATTCACACTTTTATTGTTCTTTGACTGAGCACAAAAGTTCATCTTTAAATAGTAGAAATAGCTGCCATATTGGGGTGGGTATTGAAATTGAATAAACCTGTGGGTTGTCTTGCTGTTCCTAAAGTAACACACCAGTGAAGTTTGGGAAATACCTTCTTTAGAAAGTGCCAGTGTCAGAACATGTGATGCTAAGACAAGATTTTTTTTTTTCCAGCTCTTAGAGGAACGATAGGAAGCTTGAGACCATCCAAGCTGCTAAATATTTTAGGAGCCTGGTTGTGGTAGTACTTGAACATATGAGCAGTCATGTATGATGCAAATTCATATCTGGCTGCTACTTTCTGTTTTCCAGATAGCCAAAATTGTCTGCCAGAGGGCTTTTCTTTTCTTTTTTTTTTTTTTTTTTCCTCCTGGTGTGAGCATGATCAAACAGCAGGACTTAGTATAGCAAAAATAAAACAAGAAAAAAAAATGCATGAAACCTCAGTAAATGGGTGAATAGACATATTTAATAAATTTGTTAGTTTAATATTCTTGAAGTCTTAGATGTTAAGTGTGAATGTCTGATTGAATGAGAGTCCTGAAAGTTAGTTAGTCCTACAGTAACGTATTCACATTTTGCTCTTCTCCAATTTCAGTATTATGGACTGCAAATCTTGGAAAATGTGATAAAAACAAGATGGAAGATTCTTCCAAGGAACCAGTGTGAAGGTAGGGAGAGATTTTTGTGTTTTCTTTTATCATTTATATGTTAATTGAGATTTAGAGCATCAGTCCCCATACAAACAACTTTCAAGTTCAAGCACAATTAGGCTAATAGCTTTTTGTCATGTAGTAAGACCATCTGTGTTTCTGGATGATGAAATCATGTCTTTCCCTTTTGTGATAGTGGTTTCAGTAGGATGGTGAGCACCTGAAATTCTGTAAGCGTCACGGGAAGGTAATAGTTCTAACTGATACGTTTGAAACATCATCACTTAAACGTTGTATTGATTTGTAGGCCAAACTTAGTCTGAAGAGGTCTAACCCTAGGCAGCTTCTGAGGCTAGCTTCTGGCTTTGAGGTGGAGTTTTGGATTCTCTGTGCTTGGCAGTCTTCAGCCTGTCTGGGCTGAGTGTACAGCCCCACCAGTACGCTCTCATTTTTCTGATAGATGGTGGTATCTGTGGTAGCATCTGTAGATTTATGACTTCTTTGAATTTGTAAGCAGTTATAATTATTTTAAAATAGAAATGGTACGCAAATGGAGCATCTCATCTATTAATGGTCATTCATTCTTTCAGGCAGTGAGGTACTACAACGTCTGTTTTAATTCATGTAAGTTTATGTGCAGCTAGATTGTTGTAACTAAAAATGCAATGTAGGGCAAACTCCAGTATTAGTCACTGCAAAGAATTTGGAAGTCTTAAAACATAGAACTTCTTTCCTCCCTTATGCCTTGCAATATGTGTTGAATTTTAGAATTTAGGTTTGTTAGTATAGTTATAGTAAATGGAGGTACCTCTATGGTACAGGATTGCTGCATGTTCATAAAGCTTTCTGTCAGGTCATAAACTTAAATTTCAGAGCAGTAAGTATAGCTACTTTAAATTCTTGACATTTCAAAACTTGAATGTTGTCACCATTCCATACTTGCCTTTTTACTAAATACTGGCTTTGGAACTCATTAAAGTTATTCCAAATTTCCGTGTTCTGCTGCGAGCTATTTTTAACAGTGTGAAGATGTGCTTTGAAGTTTTACTGCCAGTACTTAAGTTCTGAAACTATATTGATTAAAATGCACTTGTAAATGTCGATGAAAACAAATGTGGAGAGGAAGGTTTCCACATTTTTGTGATTATTTTCCTTATCTCACCCCAATAGGTTGACAAGTATAACATAGCTCGTTTTGCAAGTCAACGTTAGGTTTCACATTTGTTCTGTTCTTGTAGGAAACAACTTCAGCTAAGGCTTAAATACAGCTGTGTCTTTTTGAGAAGCTGAGGGGTCACCCTGAAGTTAAGTCTTCTGTGTGCATCTAATAATTAGAGTATCTCAATTTATTCATATATTTCCATGTTCCTGACTATGAGCACTTAGTTTCAGCATTTGGAAGTTGTTCTCTCGAAGTTTTTGACTGTTGGAGCGGAGCAGGAAGAAAGTGAGGAGTCAGTGGTTTGAATTGGCTGCAAACTCAGCTTACTAACGCCTGCTGGTGGAAGAAGCTATAGTCGAATAGGAGGAGTCAGACATAGACTTGGTAGTTTAGGACTGGACAAATGCCGAATATAGAGTATACGTCAATAATTACAAGTTTTGAAAATACTCGATGCATACAGTAGATGATAAATGGTGGTGGTAGGGTGAGGATGCTGGCTGTGCTTTGGATCATGTTACCACATCTGTTCTTCAGATGCCAAAGTACTAGATACGTGACTTAAATGAATTCTGGAAGTGATATATTTGAGTTGGTATTTTATACTTTTCTTTCACTGTTTGCGGTCGTGGTAATATTGTTTGACTAGTTGCCATCAGAGAAGATGCAGTAACTAGCTAGATGCATTACAATGCAAAATAAAATTACTGTTGCAAGTTGTGCAATCATCTGATCATAACTTTAAGAATTCTATTCTTATTTTGCCTGACTTTTGCACTTCCGAAGATTGCAGAGGAAAAGATTATCCTTCATCCTAACAAATGTGTATCTTTAGTTCAACCTTTCAAAACATTTGTACAGAGCCAAACTGAAATTGTGAAATTGACTTAATTTAGGGGAAGTGAGTCAGATGGCTTTTACTTGTCTGGTTTCTCCAGTACATCAATAGAAGAGGAGCCAAATGTGTACCATGGATTTTGATCCATCTTGGCCTCAATAGTATTATTATTGTTAACAAAAAAATAAGAGAGAAATAATAATAAAATCTATCTTGATGTTTCATTTCTGATCCAGTTTAATCTGGTCTGTAGTTGTAGTTGCTGGGTTTTTTTGATTTGATATTGGCTGGTACAAGAGATCTTTCTCTCCTAAGTTCATTCGGGCAGTTTAATTACCTGGGAGATGAGAAGAGTGGTTACATTGAGGCTTCTGACTCCAGTCAACCCTAGGGTTAGCAGGATTTTCTTGTTTGAAGTGTAACCAGTAAAATGTGGGTGCAGGGAACTGAAACTTAATATAACAAAGTAATGCTTAGTAACAAAGCCCTTCATGCAGGTTATAATCAGTTAAGTCTGCTTATATCTTTGTAAAACTTAGTATGTTTGATTTGTGTAACAACCACATCTGACAAACCTTACTTTTGTTATGAAGGAGCTAAATTCATTTATTAGAAAATTAGAAAAAAAAATTAGAAAATGTTTTCCCCTTGTGGCAATAGCAGTGTTTAACAGTTAAAATCAAGAGTAGGTCTGACTAGAGCATCACTGAAATAAAACCAGTTGAAACAACCTGTCTGAAAGTTCTCGGAGAAATACACCTGTGTCATTATTACAGAGCCTGAACTGTAACCTTCCTTCTGAGACTTTTTTTAGCTGTACCTGAAGTTGTACATCAGAATGTCTCTTTGGGTCTTGAGGCTAGCTAGGGTTTGTTATCGCTTCTGACTGTGTGTTGGCAGGTTTTAGCTTCCAGCCTAGAATTCCAAATGCAAGTAGGGAAATACTCTTTCTTCAGAGGATGTGTTCTTTGGACATGAATCTCCATTCTTAAATTTACTTTTATTTTTAAGTAGCTTTTAGCTTTGAGCTCTTCTGGCCCTCTTGCCTTTTAACTTGTAAAACAAGTTATTCTATTCCTCAGGTGTCACTGAGTTTTAAAGATTGTGAATCGTAAGCATTTTTGGAGAGTTCATTTTGTGTGTATACAAATGATGTAGTATGTGGTTTTCCTTCAAACCTTATTGAGGCTGCTTTAGTACAAGAAAGCCAGGCACATTCCAGAACATCCCGTACTTGCTTATTTCCAGATTATTTCACCATCGTTCTTAAAAAACAAAAAAAAACAGTTTGAGGTGATACTAAATTGCCTGATACTCTGTAAAGTTGGATGTTTAATAATGCTTTTAAAGGACGTCATTTGATTAAAGTGCTATGGTCTCAATAGGATTTTCTCTGTCAGTGTGAAAACCTGCCTAGAAATAAAAGCTTCTCGGTCTTACAATTCAGAGATATGTTTCATTAATCCTGCAATGTGAAATGAAATTCTGTTCCTGTGAACAGAGAGAACTTGTCTGGAGTGTTTTGAGTTGGCATGGATAAGCACTTCCTCATTATGAAACCTGAATTGCTTGTACAACTTTTCTCATTTTCAAATGAAAAAAACCTGAAGTGTTCAGAGAGATGCAGTTTTGTGGCTCACAGGAAGGTCTTGGAGTTAAGTACAAAGCTTTTGATGTGGTGGAAACTGCTGTAGAAGAGATTTTTCTGTGGAGTGATTAGATACCTTAATGGAAATTTCTGGCATGCTTATGAAGAGATGTTTTTTGATTCTCTCTTTAATGAGGGGGGAGTGATATACATGGTCCTTCTGTAGGAGGGAGAAACAGCCAAGATTTATCCTTTGTGCCCTTTTAATGAATTGTAATTTTTTTCCTACTGAAAAAGCAAATAGATATGGATTGTTCAGGTTGACTGCTATTAGGGACAGATAGTCTTTGGGACAGGAGGAGAAAGTATTGTTTGTCAAGAGTACAAATAAGATGGTACTTAAACTGCATAACTAGTGCCCAAACACTCAGTTAAATATAAGCTTGTATGCATACAAACCTCTCTGGAAGGAACAATCTAGCTTTACAATTTCAAATTCTATTTTTGGCTGCAAATTAATGTGTGAGTTGGACTGTCTACCTGTTCCACTTAGGCATCTTACTCTTTAAGCAAAAAAGTTGCTAATTTTAGTAAACTGGCATAAACTCACATCTGCAGCACCAGCTATAGAAATTTTAAGCACTTTCAAAATGTGTGTGCTCCGTAATTGCATAAAAGGATGCGCTTGTATGTCTTGAGTACAAGCCGTGGCTTTGTCTACAGGTGTAGACTTGCTGACTGTGCGTTCATGACAACGTGCTGTAACTCTGTCACGATAGGCGCTGCTCTGAGATCAGGTTACAGAGCCTGGATGAGATGTACTTGCTCGAACACACACAGCCAAAGATTAAACTGTAGGATATTTCACACTTCTTAGTTTATACTGGCTGCAGAGTTTAGTAATGCTAGGGAAGTGATGTTCCTCTCTCCTCTGTTAGCTCTAACTGTTGTGTATCTTGGGTGACCTGTGAAAATACTTTCCCTTCAGAAAGTGTTGCAGTTATGTCCCCTGTGCGTGCCTCTCTGTAGACAAGCAGCTTTCATATAAGGACTACAATATATAATGCTCATCCAGAAGCTTTGTGAAAGGCCTTGAATTGGAGGAGTACAGTTGTGGTGTTCTGCTGACGTCCTTGCTCTGTCCTCCTTTTGTACTTTGCTTACCAGAAAATTCTAACAGCAGCATTATTCCAGGCCTTCTGACAGCAGCCTGGTGTCCAGCGTTTCTGATAATTAGAACATGGTTTAATATTGGAGCTAGGCTGATGTTCTAGTTACTGCTGTGGGATACAGGTGAGGAGGAACACTGTCTTTGAGCAAGTACTGGTGCTTCTCTGGCCCTTCGGCGAGCTGGGTTTGGGGAGCTAAGCTGGTGCTAAGATAGTTTCAAAACAATTTTGAAACTGAACATCTTTGGCGACTGCAGTTTTCTACTAGTTGAGCCTGTGAATCAATCTGTGAGCAGGTGCTAGGGCTGCCGGTGCCTTCTGCCGGTGGTGGCATGGAGACCAGGGACCGCTCCCTTTGGTCGCAGGTTGTCATGAGACGAGCATAGCTGTAATGTCAGGTGGTCCTTGAAGGATGTTAGTGAAGGGTCTGAACTTGGCAGTTGTGTTCTCGCCATCTTCAAGTCTTGTTGAGGTGGTTCAAGGGGATCTGGGCTTGTGTGGCTTGTACCTGTGTAGCACCTGCCTTTCCTTAGGTCCTCAAAACGCATTGATTTTAGCAAATACAATGGACTGCTACACTGAAACAATTTCTTGAACTTGTTCTGCTGAAAAATGTCAACAAGTGTGTGTGTAGATTTTTGTCAGGGTATAAAGTTAAAATATATCTCTTTCTTCTACTCAGAATTACTTCATCTTTGCTATGGATTGATTATAAAAAACAGTTACTAAGTATAGAGCAGAAACTGTAATACTTCTTTTTAAAGAAAAAAGGTAATTATGTAGAAAACGCAACTTAAGCCAAAAAAAAAAAAAGCATTAGAGAGTTGGATAGCTGCTATGTTTGAGGGATTCAGAATGTGACTGTTCCCTGGATGGAAGACCTTAGAAGCCTGCAGCATGACGTTTGTAATCTAGGGGGCTGTTTAGGTTGTCTGAGCTGTGGTCACCATTATTTTTCAGTGGAGAAGCTTTGGAGCTGAGCAGCTGTTTCCATATGCAGATGATCTCAGGGCCAGATTGATAGTAGCGTGGCGTTCAAGTTGCAACTGAACAGTGTCATTCTATCAGTGCAGCAAGACAGAAGATAGTCAACTCTGGAGTCAGAACAATATTCTTAAGAACAACATTCACTTTCTAATTCTTTTTTAGAATGAAAGGAGTTGCAGCAATAGACTTCTCTCAGTGGTTTGGCAGACAGTTAAAATAGTTTGGCTTCTGGCACTGCAGACTTCTTTCCATACTATTTTGGGGGCTTTAACATCTCACTTATGAATTACTGTAATGCTTCATCAAAGTGTGGGGGGTTTTTTTAGTTTGTTTGCTTCTAAAAAAACCTTGATTGTTAGGTCAGGGCCATGTGTCAGACCAAGACCAGTGCTTGGTAATAACTCTTATCCGGTGGTTGACTGCAATATGTTTTGTTAATGAGCATTCTTTTAGAGTAGTGTGGATTGATCCCAGTTGATAATGATGAAGAGTTTAATTTGGAGTTGGAACTACCTGTAGGACAGCTACTGCCTAATATGCATCTAATAGCTTAAAGTCTAGACCTTGGTTTTCCAAATTTCATGAGAATGCAATTAAAAAACTGAATGAACTGTTCCTTTTGCTCTGACCTGGAATGAAAAAAAAAAAAAAAGAAAAAAGACTAATTTTGGTAAAGTCCTAGAAATATTTTATAATTTAGAATGGTGGCTAGGTGAAAAAATGAAATGTCTTGAACTTAAAGCATTCTTTTTGGTTAACTGACAACTTAAAAAAAAATCTTTGAAGTATGCATTTTGTCTGTATGAGTCAGTTGACTGTCTTGTTGAAGAAATGATTAAAACCAGATTTTGGCTCTATTAAGTTGAATAGCAAAATATATACATGCTCTAAAACTTTTCCGGTGACAAGAAAACTCTTGCCTAGTTTGAAGCGTTTAATCCCTGATACGCTCAGTTTGATCATTGTGTCAAAGCTATAATGAAGTAGAACCATTAGTACTGTTCATGTGGTTCATGTCTCCAGATCCTCTGTGCGAGCCTTTTCTCGAAGTCAGACGCTTTTGTACAGAATGGTTTTTGATACATGTGTTGTGATGAAAAGTCACTTGGAAAGCCATTGTTTCCGTGTCTTCAGCAATTGATAGGTTAGTGGTGGGGAGGGAGTTGAGGATTAGGTGGTAAAATGGAACTATAGGCAGTATAGGTTGCTACAGGGTTTTTTTTTTGGTGGTGGAGCTGCAAACTCTCAAGTTATTTTAAAACCCTCTGTAGAAGAAACGCAACAAAACAAATGATACAAATGCAGTCTGCCCCCAGTTGACATGATTTTAATTTAAGCAGAGAAGGCAAAAACAATAAACCCAAGTTTAGAAAGGGCTTTGTAATCCATAGCAACCTTGTGTAATATAAAAACCACAGCAGACTAAATGCAAGTGCAACAGGCTACAGTGGTGAATAAAGTTCCAAGTATCATTCTTACAAAGTTGTGCAGGCAAAACTTTGCTAAGCTGAGGCATGCTGTTTCACTGTAAGTGCTGTGCATGTGAATTCCTGGTGTCAGAATGGATCACCTCAGTAAACCGGAGCATCTCTGAACTCTTACGTACTGTAAAGGTGATGTACCAAAGCTTTCCTGCAATTCTAGCTAAGTTGTTGAAACTGGACTCATGCTTATAAAGCTCTATTCTTGGTGTTCATGTTTTATTAATAAAGCATTAGTCAAAGATGATGGTAAAAGGACTGTATTGTTTGTATTTTGTTCTACCATTGGAAACATTTGACTAAAGCTGTAAGAATGTATTTACCAATGTTGGAGTTGTTAGGTATGACCTGAAAGTGCATAATGTTTAGAAATACAGTTCACTGAGGGAGCTCTACAACGGCATTTGTAAGTACGTACTGCAATACGTGTCAGTGACTGGACAGTGCTGAATGCCATCTTTCCATCTTCAGCCTCATACAGTGTTCTGCAGTGCCACCAGTGCAACGTTTCTTAAAATTTCTTGCAGCCTTTAGGAAGCTGATAGATTGATGTGATGTAAATTACAAGTATAAATGCAAGAACTTACTCTAGTCCTTAGTCTGATTTCCTTTTATTTCACTGAAACAGCTTAATCTGAAAGCCATTTCGTACATATGAAATACCTTCTTGCAGAATTGATACAGAGGTGAGGTTTTTCCATATAGCACACAAGTCAAGAGTCATGCACACTCACAAATGTATATTTGTTCCCTAGAGGTGCTGCTTCTTAAAGATGAGAGAAGAATCTCAATTCAAAAGTATTTATTACTACGTTCATGACAACAGGAATAGTTTGAAAATAAATTCTCAATTCTTCTGCAGGTATAAAAAAGTATGTTGTCGGCCTAATTATCAAGACCTCATCTGATCCAACATGTGTAGAAGTAAGTGAATTCTTTTCAGGGGAGGAAAAGGGAGGCAAATATTATGCATAGTCTGACTTTTCTGTTCTATTCTCCAGAAGGAGAAAGTGTATATTGGGAAACTGAATATGATTCTTGTTCAGGTAAGTTGGAGTTCATGAAGTTTTAAATCTTGTCATAAAATATTTGCTTTTGCATAAGTACCTAACATGTGGGTGTTTCACTTTTCAGATACTGAAACAGGAATGGCCAAAGCACTGGCCAACTTTTATAAGTGATATTGTAGGAGCAAGCAGGACTAGTGAAAGCCTTTGTCAGAACAATATGGTGATCCTTAAACTATTGAGTGAAGAAGTGTTTGATTTTTCCAGTGGCCAGATAACTCAAGTGAAAGCTAAGCATTTGAAAGACAGGCAAGTATTTATATTTAGTCCCTAATAAATAGTGTATACTTTGTGCTCTCTGCCAAGTATTTTCTCTCACTATGAGATTTTCAGTAAACACCTACATCTGTCTAATTTTATTGCTGAGATTTATGTGGAATACTGATTTTTCTTTTAAAGCAGTACTGTTGGGTGTTACCAAACTTTGTACGTATATTTCTGCATTATCGCAAGTAGCCTCTGCTGACTGATGGTCCTACCCTTCTAACAGAGATTTCAGCATTGCCTGAGTTTCCAAGTCAGAATTTGTAGGCACAGACTTGGAACCGCTTCAAAACAACGTGTTGTTCTCATCAAAATTTGTAAAAAGTCAGGTGGCTTGTGAATGCCTCCATGGGTGTAGGTCTTAACCTGTTCTGTGACAATAGACACTTTGATTAAAATAGATTGGATTGCTTATGGAATGTGGAAATGATTAATTTTTAATTTCTGTTTTTTACAGTATGTGCAATGAGTTCTCTCAGATATTTCAGCTGTGTCAGTTTGTGATGGTAAGTATTATTTTTAATTTTTTTAGCCTTCCCCCACCCCCCATCCTATCATGCCTAGTAACATCATACTCTAACATGTTTTTTACAGGAAAACTCCCAAAATG
This sequence comes from Anseranas semipalmata, assembly GCA_013399115.1. Classification (NCBI taxonomy): domain Eukaryota; kingdom Metazoa; phylum Chordata; class Aves; order Anseriformes; family Anseranatidae; genus Anseranas; species Anseranas semipalmata. The sequence continues at coordinate 19,904 of VXAA01007023.1, forward strand.
CTCCCTTAGTTCACGCAACGTTGGAAACTTTGCTACGATTTCTGAACTGGATTCCTCTGGGATATATATTTGAGACCAAGTTAATCAGCACACTAATATACAAGGTATTTATGTAATTATTGATGGCTCTTTAATTCAAAAGTTACAAAACTTAGTGTGCAACATTCTTGTAAAATGCTTCTTTTATTTTCTCAATAGTTCTTAAATGTTCCCATGTTTCGGAACGTCTCTTTGAAGTGCCTCACAGAGATTGCAGGTGTCAGTGTAAGCCAGTATGAAGAACAGTTTGTAACACTTTTTACCTTGACCATGATGCAGTTAAAACAGGTAAGGTTTTAGTAAATTTGTATTAACAAAATCAACCTCTGTAGAACCTAGTTCAATTTACAAATTCATATTCATTATAGATCTCTTGATAAGAGAAATGTTGCTCTTCATTGTGTCATTTAATAGTACTTATTGCTTGATCAGAAGATGTTAAGTGTATTTTCTATGACTCTAGATTACAGCTGTATTTCTGCTGGATTGATTTATTTTGGTTAATTTGAGAGAGGCATTAACACTTGGGTTGTCTGATGAGGAAAGTTGAGAGAAATGCAGCAAATTTTGTACTGCATTGCATGTAAGGCCTAAACTGTCCTAACCTCTACAGGTTGCTGTTTTAGTTTTTGAAAGTGATGGAAGTTTTTGTCTCATAAAGCCATACTTCAAATCATATAATTTGGTGATTCCTCTCTGAGCAGTTTAGATTGAGGTACGTGAGTCTGCAGCTTTCCTAGTTGTATTTGCATCTTTTGTGGACAGTTACTAGTGTTTTTTTGGTAGGTTGGTCTTCTGCATAGAAGTTGCATCATCCTTGTTTGATCTTTTTAAGCATAATATAGGACATATACCGTGTCTTTCTGATTTCTGTGAGAATATGTTCTTGATGTTAAAACTACGGAGGCTTCTGAAGAGTGTTCTGAGTAGTAGTAAATGTAGTTACTTCTGCAAAACACTTCTGCCCAAAACACTTTTTACTGATTTGAAGGCAAATTGGCTTGCTCTGAGGATAATTAGCACTAACAGAAATAGTATTATTTTGCAGGTTAGTGGTATATTTAATAATTTAAATCATTTTATCATAAAAATGCTCCCTTTTGAGTCTGTGGCTCACTTCGAATCTGAATGCTTAAGTAACTTTGACTTCCGGTACTTTTATTCTGAAGGTTACGACGTTATGATATTACTGTACTTTCTCTTTGATGTTAAGTAGTACAGTTTTCAGTGTATGTAGTAAGGATATTTTATGCGAAGGACTTCTTGAATTTCAGAGCAACTTGTACTACACAGCTTACCTTTTCTGTGGGGTGAGAACTGTTATAAGGAGAGAAGTTGTGAAATTTTGTGCTGTTCCATGCAAACAGATTTTTACTGTAATGAAATAGCTGATAAATTTGCTAGAGGATACAAATGTTTTGTAATCTAATACTGTTTCAGGTTCTTCTTGATTAGCAAAGATACCTGGCAGCCTTGTGTCTTGATTTCAGTTTCTGTTGTAAACTTTTTAAATATGGTATGTGACAAATTATGTGGAATTTATGAAGACATGCATTATTGTCACTTCCAAACCTGAAGGACAGTAAGGCCATCTTATGAGCTACATCTAATATTATGCAACTTAAGAACGTCTGCTGAGAGGCATAAATCTTCAAAGTAGAAATTGAACTGTTTCTTTTAGTGATGACCACAAACTATAAGCTTGTTTCCTCTTCTTTGTTGCCACAATGTAAGTTGGTTTACTACTGCTCTTCTGGCATTGAAATATGAAGATGAGTTTAAGTGATATAAATGAGCCAGGAATGTGCTTGATTCGCACTTGGGTGGGACAGAAGGGTAGAACGTGTTTCTTTGATGTCTTTTCCTTGATTTTGCCCAGTTCTTAATGTTTTGTTCAAAACCACATCTCACTGTAACTCCTTCAACAAATTCTGTTATCTACATTCTAAGTCTTAAAGATAGAGAAGTTAAGTCTGCTGCCACTGTTGTATGCCTTGTTTCTTTTGGCCTGTTTCTGTTCTGGAGTACTGGCTAATGAGAGGAACCATGATTATTTTTCACCATGTCATTAACTACCCACAGATAAGTCTTCTAAGATGCGGGTCATTTTTGTGTCGGTAATATGACAGCAAGCTATAAGCAGACAGTGGGGTCTAAAATTATCTTGTTTTCAGTTAATACCTTGAAAAAGGAATTCTGTCAAAAGGTCAAAAATAGTTCTTACAGAAGGTACTCTGTCATGCTGGGGTTACATGTGAGAGCATTCATCTTTCTGAATCTTCTGGAGAGTTGGCAGCAATTTGGTGGACTAGTTGCTACCACCTGTTGCTTCTGAAATCAGCAGTTTTATTAGCAAATAGAAGCACCTCACCTGCCTATTATAAATACTGTGTGCACAGCACACATTATTTAAGCTCACTCAGATGTCAGAAGTTTGCACTGAAGTTCTACTTTTTTGAGGATAGAGGAATAGAAGATGGTGCTTCGTTTGTCCATCTTAATGGAAGATACTCTTATGCGAAAGCTCTTGATTCTTTTTTTGAGTGCTTCTGAACAATTAGGTTTGTTTATATTTTTCATTGTTTATAATTTCTATATATGTAGTGTTGGTCCATCTTTGAGGTCCTTTAGGAAAGGCATGCTGCTTTTAATGTCCCATCTCTGCCCCAATACCCCCACTACAGGCTTCAAGTGGAGCTATAGGATTTTTGTTTAGTTACAATTAGATTTAAAGACAGACTTTTTCTTGCATGCACCCAAGTTATTTTGTGTTAAGTGTTTGAACACTACCTCATTTTTTACAGATGATGTTCTTGATTCTAAATGTGAATACATCTGGCCTAAGTTTTTTCCTTAAAACAAAATTTGAATGCCGCGTTGGGTATTTAGCATGTTTTGCAACTTGCAGGTTTTTAGTGTAACTGTTGCATCTGAATTTTGAGCAAATTTGCATTTATTTGACCTTTTTTAGTGTGTTAGAGAGCAATCAAAAAATGCTGGCACCAGGAAAGGTATTAAATTTTGTTTTGTTCTATAGCTTTAACAGTGTTGACTTTAAAGAATCAGGACAACATTGAAAATGTTTTATTTTCATAATACTAGAATTTGAAACCTGGTGTACTTCTTAAGAGGTACCACAGAGATCTATGCAGTATTACTGAGAAATATTTATCCTTCCAAATCTTCCTTACTAATTTATAAATATTAAGGGGGAGGTCTTGCATGTTGTTTTCATGTTATGACAATGTGATGTTACCAGGTGTAGTTAACAAACACCGTTTTTGGAACAGCTTTGCCCAGTGCCAGTTGAAAATGTCTTTGGAATAGGGTAGATAATTCCCTTGTGTCTGCCATTACAAGGGGTGGGAAAAGGTTCAGTTCATCAGAACTTTTGTATCTGTTTACATTTTCATCGTACTGTCCATCTTGGAGACAAGTGTGAAATGAAGGAGCAGGAAGATATTTGGAAGAGGGCCCTGTGAAAAGGGGCTGCTATGAAAACCAAGACTTTTCCAAAACCAGCAAAATAGTTGTTAAATTAATATGCAGTAGTTCTACTTAGTAAAACAGGACATTATTGATCATGTCTGTCTTCTTATTAGATGCTTCCTTTAAATACCAATATCCGACTTGCATACTCAAACGGGAAAGATGATGAACAGAACTTCATCCAGAATCTCAGTTTGTTTCTCTGCACGTTCCTCAAGGAGCACGGTCAACTTATAGAAAAAAGATTAAATCTGAGGGAAACGTTAATGGAGGTAAGTTGCTTAGTTTATCCAGTTTAAAAATATAGTAAGAGTGTTCTCATACTCAAAGGATGTGATAGTATAATCTCTAGATTCTTGTGCTTGTAATGGTTAGGAGGAAAAAATTTCTTTTCCATAATTAGTAGTTCACATGAATACAAAAAACTTTTCAAAAACTTTTCATAGTGTGATTCAATGGCATTTAATTTTCAGTGATTCTATACTTTAAAAAAAAGTGTGAAAATCATAGGTTTCTTTCTTTCAGTCTTCTTACTTGTCCCCCCTTGAAAGTGTAAATACTGCTTTAAAATTAAATTGAGAAATAACTGTATATTATTTTTCCATGGGTCTTTACAGAGAATATTTTGTGTTTAACCAACGTATACAGATGATTGTAGCTATGACTTTAGACAGTTGTGTGTGAAGTGATGCACTTTGTCTTTATTCAACATCCAAACTTGGTTTCTAGGGTACAGCACATGCCGTAGTTCAGCTCTTTTGTCCTGGTGTAGCTTCTTGCCTAATTTGCCATTTCCAGAAGTTTGACTGAAATGCTTAGAATATTGTCCTTGAGGATTATATTCAGTTTCTGTGTAGTAGGCATGACTGGCATACATTGCCTTCAATGCCAGAGCTCTACCAGGTTGCTACTTGCTATGTATACTTTACCGTAGTTATTACGGGTCTTGGTGGAGGACCTATGGTCTGTGATTATCAACTATCTTACAGCAGTTGCTGAGAATAAGACTTAGTTGTCCTTCATTTCTGCTTCTCCCCTTCCTTTCTTTGTTGTTTTTTTTAATTGTGAATAAAAGATTTGCTGAGGATGAGCTGTTCTGTGGTGACTTTTTTGCTAGCTCCCTCCCACTGCTGAGCTCCAAGGGGATGAAACTGGCTCCATAGCCCCTTGAAGCACCACTTCCTGTGTCCCAGAATCCAGCCCTCTGCAGGTATGGAGGCAATAGGGTGAGGAACTGCCCTGACACAGATGCAGAAAAACAAAACCACAGTTTAAACCTGGAGACCAGGTTTCATTGGGAGGGTCCATCTTTTTGCAGGTGTACTACTCTAATCCATCTGAATTCTAGTCCGTCTTCCATACAGTATTCTCAATAAATTTCTTCTTCAGGTAGTCCTCTACAAAAAAAAAAGCTTATTCATTTAGAAAACAAACTAAAAGATAATTCCTAGTCCATTAAAAAAACAAAACAAAACAAACTGTCAGCAGTTTCTGAATAATTCCGTAACTCAAAATTGGTAAGCTTTCACAAAATAACTGTCAATTGGGGACCACTGCTCAAGTTTCAACCTGTGTTGAGGCTTTATTAGGAAGATGGTGTAAACTGCTGAAGTTGTTGCATGTCCTTTGCAAGTGTTTGTACGTTGAAGTGCAGTTTTTCCATCTTGCCTCCTGTCTTGTCCATATTCAAGTCTTTAACATAGTTAAAGTAGACATCTACAAAACTCAATTCTGAATGACTTTTGGTTTTCTATAGCATGATGAAATGTTGCACCAAAATTCTTAGGGTGGCTTAAAATTGTTGCGAATTTCACTGTTGTAGCTTGCAGCATAACAGAACATAGTGAAATAACTTTTTCAAGTAGTCATGTCATTCTAACGTATTTATTCTGGAAAGGTGGAGGTAGCTGACCTTTTGAAATTGTTCCACAGATTTATTGGAGCCTTGTAGATTAGTGAAGTAAGCTAGATAAGTTATTTAGAGTGAAATTGTAAAGAGAAATTGATCTGTATAGGACTAATATAAGGTGGTTTTGAATCCTTCTTTTGACATAGTACATACACCTGTAGAATCAGATCATTACTGTCTAAAATGCTTTGAGTTGCTGTAGTATCTGAGCTTTGAAAATGTATTCAGATTTCATTGCTTCATTCTGTTTTGTTCACTGGTGGGCTGTAGGTTCATATTTTTTACCAGGGATTTAAAACTAAGCTAGGTTAAAAATGTTTGACTATGTAGTTCTAATCTCAGTAGTTCGTATCTTGGTTTCAGAACTGCACCCTTTTCAGTCTGCCTGGTGGCTGTTTTGTCAGTGAAGTTGAAAATGTGGTAGATGTCTTCCATGGAATGCAAATGAGCAGTATGGCTTTGAGGGTTGTCTTCAGGATATAAGGATCCCCAGAACAAAGCAGCAGTAACAATCTTGAGAATTGCAGTCCTTGAAACTAGTAGTTGGGGTTTTTTTGAGGGTCTAAAACAAAAGGTCTTTTGAAGTAGCTCAGAGGGTGTGATTTTGATAATACAGAAATGGGCTGATTTGGCTATTGCATTTTTTTATTTTAGGTGTCTAGGCTGTTTTAGGTTTAAGAATTGATACACTCTTTCAAAATAACAGTAGTTGAGATAGCGCTTTTTTCAAGTTGCTCTACTGGTCATTACTCAGACTCGTAAGTAGTGTCACTGCAGTGTTAATGCACCTTGTTCTTAAATTTTATGCTAATTCAGCATTTCATCGGTGTTTGGATAATTGAATTTGGAGCAACGTGGTTTTAATATGATTCTATGTTCAGAAATAATTCATAATTAGATATTTAAAACACACTTTTTCAGGCTCTTCATTTTATGTTATTGGTATCAGAAGTTGAAGAAACTGAAATTTTCAAGATTTGTCTTGAATATTGGAATCACTTAGCTGCTGAGCTCTACAGGGAGAGTCCGTTTTCAACATCTGCTTCTCCATTGCTTTCGGGAAGTCAACACTTCGATGTTCCTCCAAGGAGACAGCTTTATTTGCCTGTACTATCCAAGGTAATCCATGCTTAGGTAAAGATACTGTAAAGGTTTAGATACTGTTCCTTAATTTAGAGACTTCACTTTATGTAAGGGATGACTTCAGAAAACTTTTTGTGCTTTGTGTACTTGTTAGTTGATTGAACTCTAGTTATTTAATGTGCTGCAATTGCCAAAATTAAGGTAACACCAATAGATGACTGGAGTATTAATAGTGTGTTCATTTTTTTTAGAAACTGTGTATAAACATAAGACTAATTTAAAAAAAAAAAAAAAAAAAAGGAAAAAAGATCTGTGTTAAATAGTTTGTTTAATGACTAACGCTGTTTTCTTCCATGGGAGCACTACAAGAACTTCCTTTTAACCTTGTAATAGACCTGCTGTATAGGATTTGCGTAGTAGGTTTACTAAATCCTACCGACAATTTCTGTAATTACTGGTTTCCAGTGTGGATCTTGGTGGGGTTGAGAATTCTCAACCAAGTAAATCTGTCATAGTATTAAAAAATAGATTTTTATGAATCAGTTGTGTAAGAGCGAAGGTGAAAATTATTAAAGCCTTGAGTATCGGAGTTGGAGGAAAAATGTGTTTGTATTTAAAAGGTCCCTAATACTACGTACGTCTTTAGAAGCTCTAGAAGGTGTGCTACTTTTTAAACAACTGTTGTTCATGTAGAGAGGGAAATCAGTAGGCACTATTCTTAATGGCTTTTTACTTAGCTTGCCCCTTTAGAATCTTTCCTTCCAACTTGCTGGTATGTGAGCTGACCTCATGAAGTGCTGGATATACCCTTTATTTTATTGTTACAGTGCAATTCAATATAAACTTTCTTTTTAACATACAGGTTCGATTGCTAATGGTTAGCCGTATGGCTAAACCTGAAGAAGTGCTAGTTGTGGAAAATGATCAAGGGGAAGTAGTACGAGAATTCATGAAGGATACAGATTCCATTAACTTGTATAAAAATATGAGAGAAACATTGGGTAAGTGTACTAGCTAGTATTCTTGTCCTGTAAGTCTGTGCAGCTGCACCAGCAACATGAACGTGGCAGAGTGATAGCTCAGGTAGATCTGAATTACACGGGGAGAAAAAGGATCATTTTTTTGAGGAGGAGGAGTAGGAGTAGTAATACATAAATTTTAAAGGGAGGAGGCACTGTTGGTATGAGGCTTTCAGTTTTAAGCATGTAGTGTTCTTGTATAACTTCAGTAAGCAGTACTACACTACCTAATTTTTGTCATTGCCTTCTCCCATTGGAAGACTTTTCTCTGCCGAAATGCATCAGATCTAATGAAGTATGTGTGTGTATGCATTTATGCACACATACATTCCTTTCATTATCTTTTGAAGTCTAATGCTCAACTGTTGACCTTGTTAGCGGTGAATCGGTAGTCTCTATGTATTGTAGAAAGAACTTAAGGGTGGTTGTTTTTTTTTTTAAATTGTATTAAAATTTGTACTGCATGTCATCATCCTTAGTCATATTTCCAGATAAGGGTTTATATATACAGATTTAGTTAATGTTTTGATTTCTGGTGTTAATTATTGCTTACAGTGTATCTTAATGGAAGATTTCGCTTCTAAAATAGCAAGAGTGCAGTGAAACCTGCATTCTATGGCACTGGAAAAATCCGTTGCTGAATCTGGCCTTAAATGGCTTTTGACTTCTTAGGATTTAGAATTTTATATTAGAGAGCTGATAAAGTGTCTGAGTTGTGATAGCTGATTCTTCCCATCTAGATTTGTTCAGGAGTACTGTCTCCATTTTAATGGTGGGTTATTAGAACTAGCAGATTTAATGACACTAAAATAAAGAACAGAGGAAGATTGAATACAGCATAGTGTCCCCCATAGCTAGCCAGTCCCATATTCTCTATTTTCTCCCATTAGTACGCGTGCCTTTTGTTAATAATTTAACTTAGTAACTTTACTGATCTGACTGATACATGAGACCTTAGTTCACTTAAATTTTCATATTGCTTGCATATCTTCTTTAAATATGGTTCTAAGAGATCCAGGTTTAAATTTTTAGCTCATTCTGTCATAAGCTCGCAAAAGAAGCACCGTGCTTACCGAATGTTTTGATTGTCTTTCTTAGAAGAACTTAGTTTTGTCTGTAGAGTTGTGATCCGGCTTGTTGCTTAAAAGTGTGCCTGCTTAATGTTAATTGTCTTTCAGTATATCTTACACATCTGGATTATGCAGACACGGAACGAATAATGACTGAAAAGCTTCACAATCAAGTGAATGGGACAGAATGGTCATGGAAAAATTTGAATACCCTATGTTGGGCTATAGGCTCAATCAGTGGAGCAATGCATGAAGAAGATGAAAAAAGATTCCTTGTTACAGTAATTAAGGTATCATGGTGCAAAACTAATAGCTTTGTCACACTTCTTCATTTCTACATTTAAAAATCATACATCTCTACATTGAAAAAGATACTGCTTTATCTTCCTAGTAAATTACCTTGTATAGCAAACAAGTTGATGAGAACAATTTAATGGGAAATGTCATATCCTGATTTTAAGGCTGATAATTTCTTCAGTCATGAACAGTGCATTAATCTAGATGGCCTTTTTCACTATGAAAATTTCAGGGGGAAGATTCACTTTGAAATGTTTTTGCTTCGGTGATACAGAAGATATGGAAAGGGACTACTAATGAAATAAGAGTGGCAAAATAACCCGTATTATTTTTAACCAAGTAGCACCCTACTGTTCTGTCAGTTTCTTGATATTCATTGATCATAGTGAATTTTTGGTAAATATGTGCATGGAAGAAGTGCAGGAAGAAAACACTCTACAAGAATGTGCCTCACTCTAACATGTCATACAGATTTGTACAGAGGATTTAGTTTTCCTCTACTTGAAGTGTGGCATCTTCATGTTTATTAATATCAGCTGGTTGGTCAGCATTCAACACCTGAGGGTTGCTGAAGTCTACCCTGAAGAAATTTAGTTACATCTAAAATGCAGATTTCATCATTGAAAACACGGCGTTCCTGGTTTGGTTGAAAGTTAAATAATTGCCCCAGTCTTAAACTATTTTTTTTTAATTATTTGGACTTTGAACTTGATTATGGCAACTACTTTCCTGTATCTTTGTTATAGCTCATTTTAGCCTTTCATACTTGTAGTGCTTTTAATTGAACTGGACAAATTTGGGGAGGAAGCTAATAATATGTTGTATTGTAGGATCTCCTGGGACTCTGTGAACAAAAGCGAGGAAAAGACAATAAAGCCATTATTGCATCAAATATAATGTACATAGTAGGTCAATACCCACGGTTTTTGAGAGCTCACTGGAAATTTTTGAAGACAGTAGTCAACAAGCTATTTGAATTTATGCATGGTAATTATCTCTTTTTTTTATTTGCTATAGTAACTTTTCAAAGAAAAAGGTTGCTCATACATGTGCATGTCTGGGGAAAAATACAGAACAGTAACTGACTTGATTTAATTTAGAAACCCATGATGGCGTCCAGGATATGGCTTGTGATACCTTCATAAAAATAGCACAAAAATGCCGCCGACATTTTGTTCAGGTTCAAGTGGGAGAGGTCATGCCGTTTATTGATGAAATCTTGAACAATATTAATACAATCATCTGTGACCTTCAGCCACAACAGGTATGTTGAATTCAGGAGTGTGGGTAAATTTCTAAAGCCCAATAAAAAAAATAACTCTGTACTGAAATTTAGTAGTGGTTTTCAAGACTTGAATTGTATTCCTTTGGTTTTTTTTGTGTGTTACTGACAGTGTTATGGTATGAATAGCATGATCAGTGTGTGTGTTATTAAGATCTTAATTGGGATTCTTGTAAGGAGAATTAAATTGTGTTTAGTTAGAGTTCTGTTTTCTAGAATGTTTTTACAAGTAAGATAGATGCTGAATCTAATTTTGAGGTTTTGATTTGGGAAAGAAGAGTATCCGACTATAATAGCATAGTTGTAGGTCTTGTATGTGCAGGGGTGAGAGGGTACCTCTAGGGAGCATGCAGTCCTCTTAAGAGTGAGAGCGTAGTGCACATGTGATAGACTGATGCATTGCAATAAGATACTGGAACCTTGGGTAGACTAGGTATTAAGTTTGAACTTGCACATAAATCTTTTCTTGCACTTGCGTTAGCCCAGCATTCTGTAAAAGAAAGAAATGGAGCTGTATCCTGAGGTTTAGAGGGCGTATGCCTAAGCTTCCTCACTTCAGGATATGGTGGCAAAATGAAGGAAGACTCCGGAATGTACATAGTGGCATTTGAAAGGAAGGGAACGGAGGTTTGGTTTAAGGTTTAAACATAATGAAAAGTAAGGAAAGAGCAGAGATCCTGTAAACTCAAGTGGGAAGAGAAGGCATTTGGACAGTGGAAACCCATTTTCAGCCTTCATTACATGCTAGTTTAGAACAATGTAAACTTTTCCTTATTCTTTTTTAACCTTCCTCTTTTGACTTCCATTTTCCAATCAGGTGCATACATTCTATGAAGCAGTAGGATATATGATTGGAGCGCAGACAGACCAGACTGTACAGGAACATCTGATTGAAAAATACATGTTGCTCCCTAATCAAGTATGGGACAGCATAATTCAACAGGCAACAAAAGTAAGCCCATAAATTTTTAAGTGTATTCTGTGTTCAGGTAAAGAAAACTTCGTAAGTGTTTCCTTTGCCCCTGCCATTAGGCGTATATAGGTAGACTTCTATAAAGCAATGATTGACATGACAGCAAAAGTGTTGTTTGGAAAGAGAAGACTTAAATGACCAAATACTGATTTAAATCTGATTTAAAGGACAATTTTCTATTATTGTACAGAACATTCTGCGTTGAGGAGAAGGGAATTCTGTGCAAATGGTTACTTGTCATCAGAAAAATAGCTTTTCTTCTTTGCCTGTGTCACAAGTTCAACTGAATAAAACTTCAGTTGAAGTTTTATCCCAATTTTCTGTTTGAGAGAGTGGCAGGTGCCCTGAATTAAACAGCAGTACATATAGTGTGTAAATTTCAGCTATACATTCTTCAATACAACATAAGATAAGTTCTTTAAAGTGATAGTTGTTGCACTAAAAGATAAAAAGCATTTTTATTCACTAAACAAAATGAACTCCAATTTTTCAACAGAATGTTGATATTCTGAAGGATCCTGAAACAGTTAAGCAGCTTGGTAGCATTCTGAAAACCAATGTGAGAGCATGTAAAGCAGTTGGCCACCCTTTTGTGATTCAACTTGGAAGAATTTATTTAGATATGCTGAATGTGTATAAGTGCCTAAGTGAAAATATTTCTGCAGCTATTCAGGCTAATGGTAAGAAATTCCATGTTCTTGAAAATGAGATTGGCAGTGCGTGTCATCGGGTTTTGAATATGTTACAAGTAGGCTGATTTTACTGTGTTTTTTTTTTTTTTTTTTTTTTTTTTTTTTTTTTGTTAACCAGATGTTTTATTCAAATAAATTCTGATTTTGGAGGGAGGAAAGACATAAGCAAAAAAGTTTAAGAAAGATGCAAAACACTTTAGATGCTTGCTTAAAACTAATACCTATCTCGCTGAGACGAAGTTGTAGCATACATTCTTTTGGCTTACTCTGATTTTGAATATGAGAAGACTGCCTTTGAGTTGAATCTCTTGAGATGTTGGCAGAGTTTGGTCTGGTACTGTGTTACTGAATAGCTTTATTACAGAAATATAACTGTGAAGATGCCTCAAAGTCGTCATAAACCAGACCAGTAATCACTGAGAAGGAATTGTTAATTACCTAACCAATTTTTACTAGATAAAACTAGGGCCTATGGTATCGAAGTAGAATGTGCTGCTATAGTAGTTCTTGACAAGATGAAATGAGTCAGTTCTTGGATTAGTCATCTGTGTTATGACCAATTTTCTTACCCATGCAGATGATGATATATGGGAATGTGAATGTTAGTAAGACTTGGTAACTGAGCAGCTGGTTGACCTTGAAGTAACTTCTGAGAATTCAGAATAAAACTGTCTGTGAAACCAATATGTTTTGATTCTGCAGCTCTAATGGCCAGAATGTTGTTTTTTTAAAAAAGTTTTAGGAAGCAGTTGCTAGGACTTCTAGTCCTGACATGCTACTAAAGCAGCAACTACTGTGATTGTACGTGCCTCAGAATATGTTTTCACAACTGGCTCTACCTTGCCCACGATGTCTCTGAGGCTAGCAAAAGCAATTCCACCCTTGTTTCCCTGGCTGCAGTCTTCCAGGGTTTCCCTTGGATGTACTGTAATGGTTGTATGGCTATGTACTTGATTGGAACAGGTTTTACTGATGAGACTACATTGACTTGAATGTGAGCAACTGAACTAAGAATGAGGCTCCTTGTGTAAAGGCAAGTCTGAAGGATTAGGTCTGTCTGGGAAGAAATGAGGAGCTTGCTTTAGAACACTGCGGAGGCTGGTGTCCCCCTGTCACTTAATGAGAACCAGATGTAAGCTTGGTCCAGACATTTAAACGAATAGGCACGATTCCCTTAGTTGAAAAGTAAGTTGCAGCTTTGTTTTTTTAGCTGTGCAAGTAGGGTACAGCCTGTAGTAGTTACATAATGCTAAGTGGTAATTTGGACCCATTGAGCTAGAATAACGGGGAGGTAGTTTTTGTCTGCGTAATAAGCATAAAAAGTCTTCATTCTTTGTCTTTTGGATATAAAAATGAAGCATTCCGAGTTTATGGTATCAGTTTAAATGGATCTGTTTGGTACGGTTTACCCAGATTAAGTAAAGCTTTAAAACTTTTCAGGTGAAATGGTAACAAAGCAGCCTTTGATTAGAAGTATGAGGACTGTAAAAAGGGAAACTTTAAAACTGATTTCTGGCTGGGTGAGCAGGTCCAATGATCCTCAGATGGTAAGTAAATTTATATTATACAAATAACTAACTCATAAGACAAAATCAGGAAGAACTCTATTCTTCTGCTGACTGAAGAGCAGTCAGCACTATTCCTGTTCACAAGAACTTGTTTCAGGAGGACTGTAAAATGTAAAGGATACAGTGTGATCATACAGAGGTAGGCCTGGAACTATGTTTGTGATGCTTCAGTTAATTTTTATCTGAGAGTGATCCTAAGGGGGTAACAAGAAGGCTTAAGAGAATGCTGTTGCAACCCCTGCTGGATGGATACAGGGGGTGGGAAGTTTGTATAATGTATTTCACCTTCCTTAGGAAAGGTATCTCTGTAACTGAACAATTAAGCTATAACCTGTTTGCTTGAGACTTTGTGCAATAACTGCATTGTTATAACCATGGCTTGCTCTTTTATTTAGGTAGCTGAAAACTTTGTTCCTCCCTTGTTGGATGCAGTTCTTATTGACTACCAGAGAAACGTTCCGGCTGCTAGAGAACCTGAAGTGCTTAGTACTATGGCTATAATTGTAAACAAGCTGGGTGGACACATTACTGCTGAAATACCTCAGATATTTGATGCTGTTTTTGAGTGCACGTTAAATATGATCAATAAGGTATTTATACTTAAGTTTTGGATGAAGCATCTCCCTAGTGACTGAAGACCAAAAATGGAGTTTTATATTAAGACTAGTAGTCTTAGGTATTGGTACATCTCTAAGTGAAAGATACCCTTTTATTGCAATGAAGGGGGGCCGTATGTAGTTAACATGGTATTATTAGATGGCTTCCATTTCATGGAAATTAAGTTGGAGTTCATGAAGTCTGGCTGTCTAGTTGGATGTCTTAATCTCAATGCCTTAATTTCTTGATTTAGTTCTCAAATTAAGTTATAAGTTGTTTTTCTGTTTCTGGAACTTGGAATGTCATGCTTCTGGAAGCAGAAATATGCTTCAGTGTAGGGCTAACTACTAAAATTAATAAATACTTAAAATTTATGAATATAAGTATTGATCAGCTCTTTGAGTATTTCCTCACTGAAGACCATAGCTGATGCAAACTGCAGCATAAAAACTGCAATATGTACTTGCATAACACTCGAGCACTACCAGCCACTTTGCAATAGGGTGGAACCAGAAATTGTACCCCTGTAGTAATATAGGTGCTTAACAAGTGTTGAGACCATCTGTCTTGTGTCTGTGGAGTGATTAGTGATTACGGTTCTGTACTGACAAAATGTAGCTCAGCCTGTCAGTGTTGTGTAACTCTAGAAGATGGTCTTACCAGGCTTGCTGTTGAGTGTAAGAGGAAAAATTTTACTGGGAATTGTAACCTTTGCTTTGTATTCAAGTTTATTTAAACCTGGAGTCTAATGCTGTTCTGTGTTGGGTATTGACTCAGTCTTCTTAACAGTAGATACTACGATGGATCTTTCGGCTATTCAGGAAGCTTGACTTTTTTTTTCCCCCACCCTTTCTAGGACTTTGAAGAATATCCTGAACACAGAACAAACTTTTTCTTGCTACTCCAGGCTGTAAATTCTCATTGCTTCCCAGCATTCCTGGCCATTCCACCTGCACAGTTCAAACTTGTTCTGGATTCTATTATTTGGGCTTTCAAACATACAATGAGAAACGTTGCAGATACAGGTAAACTGAATTTTTAAGTGTTAAATATGCAGGCTTCACTTGCAGTATCAGATGATGTTTTGTGGCAGACTACCACTGTTTTCTTGCATCTTTTTCTTTAGTCAAACACAGTATTCCAGTCGCGCAATCCTATATTGTATTTGAACAGGAACAGTATTTTCCTGTCTTGATTTGAAGTTGACAACCAGGACTATGTTAATGTGCTGAAAAAGTTGGATGCTGTTGCTCTCCCACAGCTGCGAGAGAGCCCTGTTACAGTTTCTGCTTGCTTTTTCTTCCATGTGAGCGTTGTTCTTCTGAAATGGCTGAACTGATGCAATAACTCATTGCTGCTAAAACTGGTGTTCTAGCTCTGCTTTTGTTGTGCTGCCTGTGATGTTTGACTTCTTACCTCAGTAAGACAGTTGCTGAGTAACTAGTGAAAAATCCAGCAGAAAAATGAATGCCTGGGGTGAACTCACAGTCTGGGAGCCAGCCATGGCATAAGAAAAGGGAAACACCTTAGACTGTAAAGAAGAATTGTGCTTCCTTTGGACAACAGCAGGATAAACTTGAGATGAAGTTTCATTGAGCAGCTGTTTTTTTAGCAGACCTGGGTAATGAAAAAGCCCTCCAGGGTGGCAGTTATCAAGGGAGGCTAGGAGAAGCTACGTGAATGTAATAAATCCTAACAGCATCCGACTACTGGATAAAAAGATAATTGTGAAGCCACCTAGCTTTTAAGCCAATTGTTTAGTGTTTGGAAGTGATTGGGATAAAAGATACCTTTGAGTGGCATTTCAGCTGGTAAGGTTATTGTGTTCATGTAATTTTCCCTTAAATTAGCAAATACTTCTTGTGGCGCAGGGTTTCTCACTTCTGTGCGTACCAGTAAAGTGGTGTCGTTGGTTCTGGTTGGATCTGCTATCTAATAATAAAAATGAAGTCGGTGCTCTGTATAAATGTGGCTACAGCCCTCTAGTGGCTATCTGAGAAAATCATTACATGTGTAATACAATGCCTATCAGAATTCCTTGGGATATTTGCCTCACTTAAAGGCAGAAAGATGCATGGAGATTTTAATATTGTCGTCTAATTGGTCATCTTTGCTGTTGTGCATATTTTCCAGGACTTCAAATACTTTATACTCTACTACAAAACGTTGCGCAAGAAGAGGCTGCTGCCCAGAGTTTCTATCAGACATATTTCTGTGATATCCTTCAGCACATTTTCTCAGTTGTAACAGATACTTCACATACTGCTGGTAAGAATGCATATATGTGAGCCGGTTGATGAAAACAATCCTTTTAAATGTCAAAATAACGTTACATATCCTGTTCTGAATAATAGCAATAATAACAGCATGTGTATAACTTTGATCTGTTCAGGTTTGACAATGCATGCATCAATCCTTGCATACATGTTCAACTTAGTAGAAGAGGGAAAAATCAGTACTCCATTAAATCCTGGAAATCCAGTGAACAACCAAATGTTTATTCAGGAGTATGTTGCTAATCTTCTCAAATCTGCATTTCCTCATCTGCAAGAGTAAGTGTGCTGTGCTTATTTTATACTTTTGAGTGGGTTCTTGCGTCTTGAAATACTAACTGATATATTTGCTGTTAGTGCCCAGGTTAAGCTGTTTGTAACAGGACTCTTCAGTTTAAACCAGGATATTCCTGCCTTCAAGGAGCACCTAAGGGACTTCCTGGTCCAAATCAAGGTATGTTTGGCATGCTTTATTTTAAGAATTGTAAAATAATTATTCAGCAGGAAGATGTTGTTGGAAAGTAATTGGACAGTGTTTATTGAGGAGCAAAGTCTACTTTGCTGCTATTTAAAATGTTCTGAGAACTCTGTCATGGCTTGAGCATCTGTGGATGGTGGATCGTGTCATCTATTTCAGCATGACTTACTTATATAAATTGGGTTTAAATATATGATGTTGCTTGCACTTTGTGCATGCAAATTATGTCTAAAATGGCTGCAAAACACATTTTGTTTCAATTCTGCTTGGGACTGGGGCATGTTTTGCAATGTGCCAAAGTGCCTCTGTCACTGTTTTTCCAAAGATGCTAGAATTCAGGGTGAGTGTAGGAAAGTGTGTGTTGAAGTAGTGTCAAGACTACAACAGTCAGATATTTGAAAATTGATATGATGATACTTTAGTAACAACAAGCTCGAAAAGCTGGTGTAACACATGGTGAAAATCTTAGAATATTTTGCATTCCTTTATATTAATTCTCACCTTAAGAACAGAAAGCAAAGCGAGCACAGTCTGACGGAGTGTGAAGGAAAGATGTTTTCTGTATTATTCTAGATTTTTGAAGCTTAGTACTCCTCCTAAAGCACTTGACAATAAACTAACAATTTCATGTGAATTATACAGGAATTCGCAGGTGAAGACACGTCAGATTTATTCTTGGAGGAAAGAGAAACAGCCCTTCGGCAGGCTCAAGAGGAGAAGCATAAACTTCAGATGTCTGTACCTGGCATCCTTAATCCACATGAAATTCCTGAGGAGATGTGCGATTAAAAAAAACATAATAAAACAAGTTATGCAGTTTTCTTTCTGTACAGCTACTTTGTTGTGATAGAAGAAAACAGCACTTGGATATTTGTTGACCAAAATGATGCCAATTTGTAAATTAAAATGTCACCTAGTGGCCCTTTTTCTTATGTGTTTTTTGTATAAGAAATTTTCTGTGAAATATCCTTCCATTGTTTAAGCTTTTGTTTGGTCATCTTTATTTAGATTTGCATGAAGTTGAAAATTAATGCATTTTCAAAGTAATTAATTACTTCATGCCCATTTTGTGGCTAAGGGGAAAATAGGCAAAACATAACTTGTAAAAGACTATATTGCAAAATTATACAATTTCCTGTAAGAGTATCGATTTTTAATTTGGGATCATTTTCTTTCTAGCCTGCACTGCAGTCTAGGAGAAAAGGTAATGAGTAAAACAGATTTAATTAATTGTTATGCAGAGGATTATAGTGCTGCATTTTTTTGATCAGTTAGCAGCTTTTTGGACTTGAGTGGTAAGGCTAGGCTACATGTATTTGCAAGTTGTATGGCAAGTTTGCAGCAAGATCATGTGCATATCATCCCATTGTAAAGCAACTTCTAAAGAGTATGGGAACACAGTACAGTTAGTTATTTTTACACAGTTCTTTTGTTTTTGTGTGTGTGCTGTCGCTTTGTCGACAACAGCTTTTTGTTTTCCTCAATGAGGAGTGTTGCTCATTTGTGAGCCTTCATTAACTCGAAGTGAAATGGTTAAAATATTTATCCTGTTAGAATAGGCTGCATCTTTTTAACAACTCATAAAATAATAAAAAAAAAAAAACCTCTGGCTTTTGAGATGACTTATACTAATTTACATTGTTTACCATGCTGTAGTGCTTAAAGAACACTACTTAAAAGCAAAATAAACTTGGTTTACATTTATTTTTCTTTCTTCGGCTTATTCTTTTATTGGATGAAAATGCTGTGATCGTATTAAAGATTTGTATCCTAAAGGCATAGGAAAAGTTCCTTGAGGTCTAGATAACTGTTGCTTCTGGCTTCCTTAATCTCAAGGACTTTGGCTATGCTTGAAAATTAACACGAAATAAGTTGGGTTCTATTTTGGAAGTACAGTAGCTGTTCTGACTTACCTCCATGACTAAAAATATTCCATACTGGATTGCTATAAAATGCCAGGAATAAGGTACTCTTGCTCTCTCTATATATATGGACTCTTTGTAATTTATTTCAGAGAGTTATTGCACTGTATCTTGACTAAACAATTGATACTAGTACATATTAATAACACATATAGACAAGATCTGCAGTTATTTTTCTACCTAAAGTTTTGTAGTTAAATGATTTTCACAGATTTATGAAGTACAGATAAGAAAAGCAAGCAGTATGAACACTAAGATGGTGTACAGTCTTGGTTTCCCCATGTTTGTAATGTCTGTTTTCTAACAGTTGACATTAGTCTCCCAGTTGTTGTGTTTTTTTGTTTTTTTTGTTTTTTTTTGTTTATTTGGTCTGTAGTCTTAGGATTGCTACTGTGATGCAAAGTATAACCATTCATGCAGAGCTGTAAAACAAGGTTAGACAGTTGTGGAGGTATTTTATGTAAGTTTGGATACTGTAGTTACTTTTGTACTGTACATTCATTTGGAAGTAGAAATGCATGAGGTAGCAGTGTTCACATAGAATTTAGCTGTGACCAGAATGTTTCCAGTCTTAAGTACTGGTCTCATTCTGTTTGTGAACATCTCTCCATTGTTTGACTTAGTAGTGGCTTTGTGTTTTTTTTTTTTTTTTTTTAAGGCTGGAACATCATTTATCACAAATATTGTGATCTGAAAGTGCTAAGCTATAGAGAGAAGGTTTCTCAAACCCTTTATGACTAGGACAATGTAGCCTACCAAAATTGTTAATTACTTCGCTAGATGCAAAATTCCATTTCATTCTCAAACTTGCATTTTAAGCTTTTTCATGTCTTCCTGTCCTGTTGAAGTATAGCTTTCTGTTCTCGTAAGGCAGTATGTACTTTAAAAAGCGGTTTAAAATACTTGAAATACTGTTGAAGGACACATTTGGAATGGATGTTAAAATCGCTTGACCAGGCTGAGTTGCAGCATTATAGAGCTACAGATTATTGAAAGCTGTCCAGACCAGTAAGAAAACTTTATTGAAGTGGAAGTACCCCCAAGAGCCTGACTTCAGAATGACCATATCCCAAGAGTCACAGAGCTAGATTAGTTCCAACTTGCAGTGACATTAGCAGTACATTGAAAATAGTTTTTAATGAAAAATACACATACGCTTTTATGTACATCTTTAATGTTCAAGACTGAGGCAAGTCTGTGATGCTCATGGTCTGATGTTAACTGAAGAATTAAATCTGACCTACACTTTCAAACAACATCTGAAATGTATTTTTAAATAGGTGACTCAGAGAAGAGTTGTTTCATTATTTTGATACCTTTTAGATTATCTAGTAACAAAATTTTAATGTTAGTTTTCACTTCCCTTTTAAATCTAAAAAGACCTGTGGTGTTATCTTCAGAACTGGTGCCTTTTTCTGATCTCTGCAGATGCTATAAAAATTCAGCTTATGCAGAGTTCTTGATACCATTAAAGACTTGGGGGGAAGGGTGTGTGCATATTTCTAGTGAAGTTAACCTGAATGTGGGAAAAATAATTACAAAATGTACACCTAAGAAAGTTCTAGATACTAGTTTGAATGCACACTCTGGAAATAAAACTAAATGGATAAAAAGCATGAACCCATCATAAAATAACTACAACTTGTAATTATATGTAAACCAATGTTTACTTTGTGCATATTTCTATACAGATTTTAAAAGAAAAACAATAATTCTATGTACTCTAGGTACACTCATTAACAAAAATACTACAGGGTGTTTTCTGTGTTTACATGACTTGATTGCCTGTTAGCTGATGAAGACACCCCCAAGTACTTGTTTCAGGCTACCATGTGTTTGCTACTGTAACTGAAGCAGATTATTTTCCAAAGCATTTTAGGTTAGTTTTTTTTTTTTTTAACTTGAATAATTTGGTGTGTGTTGATCTGATTGGTTAAGTGAACTATTTTCCAATAAAGTTAATATTTATGCAAAAAGCTTTAGAAATGCTCATCTCTCAAGGAACCTTGAAGAGTTACTTCCAATAATTTTTAAGCACTGGAAAGGCTATAAAACATTGGCTATGGGTTTCTTTATGGGGGGAAAAATATCAGGAAAACATGCTGCAGATAATGCAGCATTAAAATGTATAGAGGCTGACTAAAATGAGGAACTTGCATTAGTGCTATATTGTGCCTCAGAGCCTGTCTGTTGCTTTAGATAAGTGATTATTATTGACCCAAGACATCAGGGGTACTGCTTGCTGGAAGATATGCCTAGTTTTTTTTCCCCCTTTCTCTCCAGATACGTCTCCAAATGTGTCTCCAATAGAACAGAACTGAAATGTTGGAGATTGCTTTTTAAAAACCATTTTGGTGCCAAAATGAGTAAAACAACATACCTCTCCTGCCCTTCATGAATGCACCTCTGTACATGATTTCTTGGGACTGAATTTATTTTTAGACTTTCACTTTTAGGAGATCCTTGTTTCATTGTCCAAGGCTGACTGTGACAGGCAACATTCTCTTGGAAAAAGGCTTAGCCATTCCATGTGAGGAAACCATTTTTTAGATAAGCTTTCTCACTGATTTTACATACAATGCACCTTAATTACTTAAAGAACCTGAAATCACTAACCATTTCTTGAGTATGGGGAAAAGATCCTGATTGTATTTAAAAAATAAAAATAAAAAAAATACAGTGAGTAGTTGTATTTTTGGCAGTACGAACAGTATTGAAGGAAATTAGTAATTCCAAATCACTTTTTTCAAGCCTCTCCAAATAAACTGTATTTTACTGTTTTTTGTGATTGTAATTGGTAGTGCCCAGACAAAGATGGTATGTTAGAATGATGATGAGTCAAAAAAAGAAACCTGCTGTTTCCTGGGGAAAATACTTCCATTAGATAGATACTTTGCTTCCACTTAAACTTTGACATTGGCTGGATGGGAGAAGACCTTTTCCACTACTATTCCTGTTGGAAGAGAACAAAGATGAACAGTGTGGTCTTGGGAACTCTTAACTAGGTTAGGACTGTATGGCTTTCAACTTTTTCTTGCTATTTTCTGCTTTCAGTATTTAAAAATTCAGGTAAGATTGGACTACCTGATGGAGCTGTTAGTATGCTGTAATAGATTGGCTATGTTTATCAAATTTCTATATCTTCAGAGAATTATTCTTTTTATTATTATTAGAATGTAGCTATTCATACTCTTTGCTATCAGTCTGTTCAAGACAACTTTCTATCTTGTCCAGTCATAACTTGGAAACAAAATGCTACTGCAGGTACATACATACCTGCCCTGTGTGTTTGCTCTTGGTCTTCATATATGTGTGTCTACCTGTGAGTGTTCATTTATGCTGTAAGTGGGAACAAGAAAACAGAGCACTTAAAAAAAAAAAAAA
>VXAA01007023.1:46496-110854 GCA_013399115.1 Anseranas semipalmata
GGGGGGGAGGAGATCCTGGGTGTTTCGCTTCGGGGGTGGTCTCTTGCTTCCCTCCGAAGTTTCCTCTGTACAGGTGTCGGCTGAGGAGCCGGGAGGGTTGACACGGCAGGTATTCCCCCCAGCGTCGCTGAAACCCCATTTCGGGCACGAAATCCCCTTTCCCCCTATGCAGTAGGCCTCGTGTATCCCTTGGAACCTGCTCCCGGTTCTCCGTGGCAGGCAAGGCACCTTCCCCCTTCCTGGAGGGCTGTCTTGCGCGCTGCTTCGTGAACAAAGACCCAAAAAACATCGCTTCTTAGAGATGCCGAGGGATTTAATGAACTTATCTGTTGAAGTTTGTGATTAGCGGGAAGTTTAGCTGTCTGAAATCTTAAACGTAAACATTTTCCTGGTTGCACACTACAGTCGGTTTAGAAGCAAATCGGCTTCCAATAAACTGAAACACAGAATGCTTCCCAGAACAGCACTTGCGTAGAGCTTTCTTTCTCTTTTCTTTTTATGTAAAAAACTCTTGTGAGGCCTAATTGCATGTGGTATTTGTTCTTTGCGAAGATCTATCAGTGGATATACTACGATAGGTGAGCCTCTTTCTTGCTGGGGAAATATGATATTCAGCGCTGGTCAGCATTTTATTCGGAAAGCAAAAACGTG
This sequence comes from Anseranas semipalmata, assembly GCA_013399115.1. Taxonomy (NCBI): domain Eukaryota; kingdom Metazoa; phylum Chordata; class Aves; order Anseriformes; family Anseranatidae; genus Anseranas; species Anseranas semipalmata. Next base: position 47,148 of record VXAA01007023.1, read on the forward strand.
TGTGTAAAACTAACTTTCAGGAGAGCCTGGAGGTAGGAATAAATCAGATTAAAAGGTTAACATCAGAGAACTGTTGGGTCGTTAAAATTGTTTGCTGAGTTTGCTAAGCTTGTAATTCTTATATCTTGTTTTGAACAATCGTTGCGATGTTTACTTAATTTAGCATGTGTATCTTATCTTTCTTAACTGCAGAGGTAGGGAATACATTGGTGTTATAGACTGAGTGCTTATTTAAACAGTAGGTTCAAAATAGGACTAAATTATCAATGGTGCACTGGTGACAACTGTTTGCTGGAAGAGATAACTTCAGTTGGTTTTGATGGGCTGATACGTAATCGTTGTTTAAACTTGATCAAGATTGATATGAATAAATAGAAAAAATGCAACATTAAACTTGATATTTCAGGAAATCTCTAAACTTCCAGGATGAATTTATTTTTAGAACCATTTCAAGGTAACTGGGACATAGGCATGTAGATATTCTGTTATAGATAAAGCAGTATCTTAAGTCATTTTAATACCATTTTTTTGATAGACTACAGTATGGATAATTTAATGTTTCTGTGTAATTTAAAATACAAACCTGTTATTTATGAAAAGAAAATTTGGTTTTTGTAGCTAAATTTATTAGGGAAATTGTGCACCATCGTTGTTTTATAATGAACTTCCAGAAATGCTGGTCAAATAACACTAGACTTGGTCTTCCATCCAGAGAAACAAGGACCCTTTAAGAAAACATAAGTACTTTGTGTATGTGTTTGGATACTTAGACATACGATGGTGCATTGTGTATGCCACCTACATTCTTACTATGAGAAGGAGTTATAAGGGAGATATACTTTCATTTCTTCTATAACTTCAAGTTGTATTTTTGCATCTCTTAAGTAATATTTAATCTTAATGTACAAAAACAATGTCAAGCTTTGGCTTTTAAAACGTTGCAGCAAAAATGGAAAGTAGTAGTGAAGAATGAGGTCATGCCCAAAATGTGTGAGCCAGAGACTGCCAGCAGTTTCCTTTTCTGCCCGCTGAGCATTTGGGATTGCCTCTTCACTGAAACTACTGAAACAGTGTTTTGAAAGAGGTCCAGGAGACATCATCTACTTTGTTTTAGAAATTTCTTGCTAAACTAAACATTTTTACAGAGAACACATACTGTCCTTTGTCTTCGTTTGCCCTAATGTTTACAAAATAATTATTTGGTATCAATTGTATGACAGGTCACTTAGAAAGTGAATTGACTAACAACTCCTGATGTATTGTGTAGAAAAGAACATGCGGGAAGCACCGGTTTTCTTCAGAAGAAGTTACCATTTTATGGAGGACAGAAGGATGGAACTTTGTAATTCTGCAAACAGCTGGACGTATTTTTATAATAAGCATATTAGTCCCTGTAAATTGTTAAAATATTAATCCACACCCCATAACAATGTGCAGAGCTGGAGCTTTTGTCTTGCAGTGACTTTTGTGTAGGCCCAGGGTTATGTCTTGCTGGAGCTCATTACAAGATTCTAGGTCCTTAGGCCTGACTTTGTAACAGGTAGTCGATGGGCCTGCTTTACAACGTTTTGCAAGTGCCAGATGAGTTCTTGTAGAACTGGAAAACTAGTTTAAAAATGCATTTTGTTTGACCGAAGGGGTGTGTGTGTATATTTAACACAGTTTCATTACTATACCTAAGCATGACAAGCAGGCGGTATGGAGAGAAGCAGCAAAGTTGCTTTTTCTTGCAGCATCTTTATTGTCAGTATTTGATCTAAGTATGAAACCCAAAGTTCCCTGATCTTGAGGTTATTTCCTGAGAAGTAGTAGAAGTTGCAAGTTATGATTTGATCCAGGATCTAAATAAAACACAAATTCATCTATGAAACGGTAGGCTTTAAAGCATTTTTGCATTGCAAGATCTGTTGTTCACTTAGAGTAAACAGTTTAATTTCTTGCTGAGCACTCTAGGTATGTTAGCATCACTTATGTTTTCCGAGGCAAGGTTTTAATAGAAGTAATGTCTTTATAGACGCTAGTCTGATTTCTGAATTAATCTTCTTCAACATAAACGTTTTAAGTAGCCTTAAATTTTTTTTTTTAAAAAAAGGTGTTTAAGGTAAGAGCACTTACAAAAGACTTAAAAGACTTTAAGAACAGATTCTCATGGTGTGAGAGGGGCTCATTTAAATGTACTCACTTTCTACAGGAAAACATGTAGAGGACATTGTATGCTTTTATGTTAATTTACAGCATTCTGTATCCTAAAATGAACCCTGGTATCAGTATGCTGTACATTCCTTGGTTTCTTTGGATGCCAGTTCTTGTCAGTTTAGGAGGGATTATATTGAGTTTCATTTGTTCTTTAGTAATATTTACATTGCTGTGCTGTCCAGAGGCCATGATCAGGATAATTCTGTTTTGCTAGGCACTGTGCAGATATTCATATAGTCTTAACCCTAATTTAACTCAGAAAATACACAAATGTGACATAAACGTGTTTTTCTGTCTCAAGTCTCTTACCACCACAATGTTGCAGGTCACCATGTCACACCAGAAGCCACAGTAATGCTTTCCGGGTATCTGCAAAACCATGCTATCATTGGATACCTACACAGTCTTGACTTAAAAATGTGGACTACGTGATGCTCCATGATAAGTGTTTAAGATTGCTGTTGTGTGCCTGGGACTGCCTCTTCTTAGCCTGAAGTGGAAATCTGTAGTTCTCATACTGGTCCTGAGTCAGCTGCGCTTGTAATCCTGGCTGTGACATGTCCCCGAGAGCCTGATGGGGCTCGGTTGCCTAAGAGGCTTCCCTTTGGGACTGCAACTGGTGTTGATGTATGTTGACTTAAAACTCCATAGATGGTTTTGGTTTACATTTGTTTTGTTCTTTTTGTTTGCTTTGTTTTTTATAAAAGTTTTTAAAAAAAAAAAAAAAAAACACCTGGAAAATAGGTTTTAGTATACAGTGGCAGTCATGGTTTTAGGTAACATTGGTAGGCCTAGGTTATTTGCAGTTCTTTGTTTCTAGAAACTAAGTTTTACTCCCAACATTCTGCTTCACTTTCTTCAGTGATTGTCTATTTAGTCCAGTTGTTTTTGTCTAGCAACTCTGAAGCCTTGTAAAATCAGTTCACATTGATTAATAGAAGCTTCTAGATATCATTCTGTTACACAAGCTTTCAGGCCATGTTTCTCGTTATGTTTTTTCCTAAACTTTTTATAAATCCTTAAAAAAAAAAACACAACAGGCTTTACTTTTTACTTAAGCATGAGAGATGGATGTAATGCTAATATTTTAGTTTTCTGTCCATTATCACTGTCAGCTGGCCTGCCGAACTCCTTCCAATATGATCAGGTCCATAAAACACTCGAGATACTGGAGTGTTTTGTATATATTTGTATATATTGTGAATATGTAGTATATATAGCATTTGTATAGTTCAGGATAACCCTTAATTTGGATGCTGAAGATGCTTAACTTGACTTCTTGTCATGTAATCCTGGCATGTAGAAAGTACAAAGAGGAGACCTAAAGGTTGACTCAAGTTGTTTACCTTCAGGTAGAAAAGAAATAAATACATTCCAAAACAGTGCATTGTTCAGTTTGGTATTTGGGATCTGGAGAGGATGAATATTTTATGTTGTAGATATTCATGCATTATTTTAGGTATTGCATATATTCTATAATAAGAATATTACAAATATTGCAGAATTAACATCAGTCAGTCTACAAGAGCTACTGTCAGGCAAGTGGTTGCCTGTAGGCTTTAGTATCGATTATTTGACCACCTGTAGGTTTTTGTGCAGATCTAGAGTTCCATTGGACTATTTGACTATTCCTGTTCCTCTTATGCAAGACTTCACGACAGTTGTCTCTGTTGCATGGTCCCTTTATTTATTTATTTAAATTCTACTTCCTTGATATTTTCATGTTCAGAACCTTTGCAGAGACTCTGTGGAGGAGTTATTGGGGTAACTGCCCAACTTTTTTTAATAAATTTCATATTCAGAGACTTTCATGTTTACTTTTGTCTTTGCCACATTTTAGGGCATGAGCAGCCAGACTTAAAGGAAAATGAAAATAACTTTCTTCATCGCAGTATTTCCCAAATTGTAGTTATCATGGACTGTGGTGAAGTGCTACTCCAAATGAATCAGAATAACCAGAGGAAAAAAATGAGAGGAGGAACTTATATCTTTTTAATTGTGAACTTTCTAAAGCAAAAAGGAAGGTGACACTCAGATAACGCAGTTTTAATTGGTTGTTTGTAATTGCAAGGCAATTGAAAGATAAACTCTGACTTTCGTAGCTGAAAGACTTCTATTTTTAGAAAGATATTTCAGCTTTTGTTCTGTACAGTGATTTTGGTTCGTGTTATTTGATGTGATTAAAAATGATTTTGTCCTGAAACTTTTCCTGTTCAGGCTGCTGGAGACTGGTTCTTTCTCATTGCTCAAGCCGCTTGATCACTGATGCTGAAGATTAGTTACGTAAATCCCATTCTGCTGAGTTTTGTTGTGAGTTATGGACCGTTGACATGTATTTGCTGAGATTTTTCTCTTTGTGTAGAGTGAAATCTTATGTTGGATAAGTATCTGTTACAGTGTCCTTAAAGCTTAGGAAGGCTGTAGAAACTAACTTCCTTACATTTGTTACCACATGTAATATTGAGGAAATTCATTTGTTTGGTTATAGTAGAGCTTCTCAAATTTTACACTGTAGATGCTCTCCTGCTTCCTAGTAATGGGCGTGCACAGACTTTACACTTGTTCCTGCTTAGTTATGTGAGTAACTTCAATGAAATTCAAGAAAGAAAGAAAAACATCTTTTGCTATTTGGCTTTTTTTTTTTTAATATTTGAATAGTGTAGAACTTGAATTCATTTCATTCCCTTTGAAAACTTCCTGTTCCTTTTTTTTTTTTTTTTCTTCATATCTTTTGGTGCTATATGGCGCTTCCTCCGCAAGGGTGGTTTTCGAGATGTGGAAGTCCCAAGCGATTCCTGGGACATGTCCAAGGTGTTGTGTTTTAGTTTATTCCAGATGTTGTCAGTGCCATGCCTTGGAGAGACCAGCTGATTTAACTGTCCTTAGATGCTCAGGTGATGGGGAGCGCAGCGGGACGCGGCTGGTAAGAGGACGCGTGGGCTGGGAGCTGTGTGCTGCGGCTGGGGGGCAGTACCTTGGAGAGCAGATGCTGGCCCTGTGCCCCTCTGCCTGGCGTGGAGGTGTTGCCTGGGCTTTTGGAGGACCAAAGGTTTTGTGTTCTCTTGCACAGAGGTACTTCTGCGGCCTCCAGGGGATTAGGAGACTCACCCTTCCTTTTAATTTGTAGAATTCCTTCTTGCTTACTTTTCTGCCATGTTAAATGGTAAGATACATCTCTTCATTGTTAATACCATTTTTTTTTGTGACTATTAATTCCTTGCTACTTTGATTTCTCCGTGTCAACTGCAGTTTACTTCTGTCTTCCTGTGTTCAGGTAACACTGAGTGAGAAAAGCAGATCTTGCTCCTGGAATCGTGTTCTGTAGACAAGTGATGAGCAGTCTGCAGTTCGGCATTTTAGAAATTGGAAGGGGAAAGCAGTGTTTACTGGGCTCCTATTAGTTCTTGTATTTTCTACTTTGAGTATTTAGTTTCATTTAAATACTTGATAATATACTCTATCCTATGCCTCATCTTTTTGCAACTCTTCTGTTAGCTTCTTTCAAAGTTGTTATTTTTCTGTGCTCATGATTTTTTCCATTTCTCAGTTTTTGTTCTGCTTGTTTGTATCTCTTTCTGCTCTTCTCTGTCCTCCACCTTGCTTTATCTTCAGTGTTGTATGTATAGTTTTGTGCCTTCAGATTACACTGTTTCCTTGAGCAGCCTTCCATAATAGATTTTTTTTTTCTCCCTTTCCTGTGTTCTCTTGACCACTGTTCAGGTCTGATTCAAAAAGATGAGAAATGTCAGTCAGAAGTTGCCTGTGGATGATGGTAGTGCTACAGTGGTGTCTTGAGGCTTCCAGCAAGTTCTGTCAAGTCTCCCACTGTACAGAGGAGATCTTGCTGGTGAGGGAGACGAAGAATCTCCATCTGCGTGTAGAATGGCTTTTATGATGTACTCACATTTCAAAAACAAACAAAAATATTAAGACAAAAAAAAAAAGAAAAAGGAAGTTTCCTTTGTTATGTACTTTGTTTTAGTTTTACCAGTGCAAGTAGCTAGTAAGGATTTCTGCAGACTAAGCCATGCATTTATAGTCATCAGGATGCTAGACAACCTGGAAAATAATCTGAGTCTTCAGAAGCAAGTGGTTGTGTTGATTATTGAATGCTGCATATACTAATGGCATGCTGCAATTAAACATACTTGTGGCTATTTAATTTCTGTTGGTTAAGCACTTTTTTTTGTTCGTTTGTTTTCTTCATTTTGTGTAGCTAATTGGTGGTTTCTATAATCTAATCTGAGAAGAGGTGAGAAACCATTCTTTTTGCTCTGTTCCTTGTATGGAAATTGATTTGCAATCTGAATGCTGAACATGAGCATACAACTGTCAGGATCTCTGGAGTTTTCTTAATACTTCATTAAAATACCCATGTAGTTTTTACAAAGTTTTACTTTTGGAATTTTCCAGATCTGGCATGTTTGGTGAAAGGTGAACTTCTTGAAGAAATTTGTGCAAATACATTACCACTATGTTTGGATAATATTAGAAGAGGAAAGACTTAGCCTGTTTATCTATACACCTATGGATGTGTGTAGAACTCCTCTGGGAGATTTAGTGCTTTACCAACTGGTTGAAGAAGTTGAAACTTGTCGGAAGAAGTCCTTGTGGAAAAAGCTCTTTTGAGTGTTGACTTTTTTTAGCTAATTTGTAGAAGATCTGTAAATGACTTTGTGCCTCAGCACAATTGTCTTGTGCTTTCAATTTCTAGATCTGCATCCACACAGCAGATTGGTTCCCATCCAGGAAGGGGGTGACAAAGTTTTTGTTGTTGTTGCTGCTGTTGTTGTTGTTTTTCCCTCTTATCACACTAGATTGAAGTAGCCTCCAATTCACTGCACAGTTTTATTGACTTCCACCTGAAAGTTTTCAATCTATGTAATTGTATACAGAAAGAGGCAAAAGTTTTGTATGAAAACTGAAGTGAGGCAGGGCACTGTGCTCTTAAATATGTTAGCCAAAAGGCTAGCTCTGTACACCTCTGTTAAGTATTGTATAGTATTTCCTTAATAGCTGGGAATGTGCTCCTTCCATACCTGCTGTGTTAATGAGGATTTCTTGTAGCTGCTTTATGGCAAGTTCATGAAGAATAACTGAAGCGCTAGAGGTTTCTGTAAGCCTTGAGAAAGTTTTGTTGTCCAGCTATGGAACCACACCGCTTTTAATTTCTTATTTTGCATAAAACCAGTGTCCTCAAAACTTGAAGTATTTCTCTACATTTGCAATAGTAGACGTTCCACTTCTTAAGCTACAATTGGATTTTTCTTGAAAAGGCAGTCGTTAGCCACTGAAATGTACCCCTGTACAAAAATCGTGGGTTCAAGAAGCTGCATGAGATTAGTGTGTGTGCTTTATGCTGTATTGCGCAGTGTTTATTGTCTTGGTCTCTTTACTGTGCTTCTCAACCCATTTGGGGGGAAATTATTAATTTTTCATGAGAGCTTAATCTCATTCCCAGGAACCAGTCAGTTGCCTGCTTATTAATCTGTGACACATAACTATTAAATTGCTCCGAATTTAAATTACAACACAAAACCTTTTCTTTTTACCACTACTGAAATGATTTTTTTAAGTTCATGGTGTGGGAGGACGGGGCTGAAAAGCTGGAGTTTTCCAGAGTTATCTTCTGCTGGTTGTCTCAGTTTTTTGCAAATCTAGTGATCAGCTTTCATTCTAAACTCTCTAGGCCTCAAGAAAACTGACAGCACTTTCACTTCTACACTCTTTCTGCTTGGAGAAGCTATGAACAATGCTAGGAATGGGCAGTGGCATGTTTGCACAGGAGGACAGCTCCAGAAAAGCAGTGGAAAGGCCAGAATATCAAAATCTATTGGGAAATTTGGGAAATCATCCGTTTGTGAAAGGCTTATGTAATACGTTGTAAGCCACCCTCTTCCATCGCTCGGTGTTACGGTCAGGAGGTGTATGGTGGAATTGCATTCTAGGCTGGCTGTCATCAGCTGACACGAGTCTGAACAATTTTCTTTTTTCTTCTTTTGCTTGAAACTAATGTAGGATAGTGCTGGGGAATGTAAGTTCAGAAACTCAGTAAAAGTAAGTTCTCTTTCTTGGTTTAAGGATGGTCTGTATTTTTGCTGCATTGATCGGTCTCTGACTTCTTTCCCAGGTAGGAATACACTACTTCTTAGTGTATAAAACAGCATTTCTTTTCCTCTGAGATTTTTTGCTGAACTTTTTTATTAATAATCTCCGATTAAATTAAGCTTACACTGTAAAATATTTCAAATCATAAGTCTCAGTGCTCTGTCCGCTGATACAATATTTAAAACAGACAGTCTGATCAAGTTGGATCAGATTTGAGATCAATTTTCATCGCTAACTGAAAGCTCACTAAGTCTTAACAGCAGTATCAGTTTGAATCTTTCCAGAGTGGGTTGGCTTTTGAGTTGTGTTTAGCCACAGTTACAGATTTGGCCTGTGTGCACTTGCTGATACTTAACTTGCAAAAGACTTGCTTATATCAAAATGACGTCTAAATATCTTGGGGTGCCTGCTTGTCATAAACTTAATGGAGTCTTGGAGATACTTGTATAGACCACAGACATCGCCTTTAGCAGTCTCTCACTTCTTTTGTTCTACTAGCTTTAAAAAATATATAATTATTCACTAGCCAATAAATTACTGAATACACCATGTGTTTCAGTGAATTATTAAATACCGATTAGTTGGTAAAAGTGACTGCAAAATTTGATGAGCGTATGTTTGAAAGTTGAGAGAGCAACCTTGCTGCTTGCCTATCCTTCCTCAATATTTTACTCTCCTTTTTGAATGAGGGTTCCTCGTGTCTGTTTTGATGAAAACAAATAATGCCTTGGAGTTCAGATATTCAGCAAGCTGCTCTCAGGCTTTCGGGGAACTGCCTGAAGCTCCATCTAGTATAACAACCCATTGTACATTTATCGCTCTTATCTCGTTGTTTAAGCAGGCTCAAATATACTTTGTAAGAAATAAGTTAATGATATTCGTCTCTCTGATTTTGTCCTTAAAAGCTCAAGAACAGTCATTTGGTGCTTTTGTTACAAATCTGCCGATAATCTGTTACTTCTTACTGGCTGAGATGGATGCAGTCGTGGGCTCTGGCCTTTTTGTCTTCTTATGGGGGAAAACCTATTGTTGTTTTCTGTAACTGATTCATAGCATGCCAAGTAGTACAGCTAAACTAATTTGCAAGGTTCCATCTTCAAAATAGAACACTTCCTGGAGTACTACTTTTAATTTTTGCACTCCTTGTTACTTTTAATTAAGATTAATAGAAAATCTCTTTAGCTTTTGGAACCTTGTTCATGCAATTAAATTTTTGTTCTACTTGTAAAACAGTTTGATGAACTTTGAGATCTATGTTTTCACTTTAAAGTATTTTAGAAAGTTTCAGAGCTGGAGTACATGAAGAGAAATCATTCAAAACCAGAGTTATTCAAGTTGTGATATTAATTTCTAAGGTAATGTTATTAAAAAGAAAGAATGCAAGTACTTCCATTTTAAACTGAAGGTAAGCAATCCTTTATCAGAGTAGTCATTTCAGCACTGACAGTGTCAGCCCTAGCTTTGAAGTTTATGTTGGAGTAATTAGTGATATGCTGGGAAAGTCTGTTTTGATGCAGTAATTGTCCAATCCTGAATTGATTCCTTAAGAAACTTGTAGTGGCCATTGTCAAATATTTGTGATGAGCAGTCTGACTCTCTGCATTTACTGTACGTTTAGGTGGTGTCAAGCAGACTTGACTGTATGGGAATACTACTTAAACTGAGCTGGATGTTCTTTCCTTTGAAAGAAGAGATACCACAGCTTTAGTATAAAGATGAAGATGTACTCTTCCCAGAATTGTAACTTCTTATTTGAAGTCAAAGACAATTTATGAAACTGAGTTAAAATAGGACCCTGGAATAAGACTTTTCTAAAAATTTTAAATTGCTTTATCAATTTTTTCCTTAGTAATGTGTAACTTGCCTTTCCTTGGAGAATAGGGATGCAATATCTTTGCAGATGAAAATCCCGAGGTAGTAGAGGCATTAGGAAGGTGCAGCGCAAAGCTACCATAGATCTCTTCATTAGACACCTTGCATCTGACATGACTAACATTGAACCAAAGCTAATCAACCCTTCTGGAGCCAGGCTTACCCATGCTGTACCACCAGGATATCACTCCCCTCACTTGGGCTTCCATGGAAATGTAACAGCTTGGACATTGCACTGGGCCTGTGCAGGCTTTTTGTGGTGCCAGGGTTGCCACCGTTGGCATAACCCACGAATTGTGGATTTCACACTCCTATCTAGTCCAGGTCATATTTCTATTGCTAGGTAGTACTGCATGGATTCGGTATCTGAACTTTGAGCGATGGTTAACTCTGGGAACCATGTGGGTTCGCCACAGTGTAGTATCTTAAGCTTTGCTGTGTCTGAAAGTTGCAGTGCTGCTCTGGACCTGAACTGACTGAAGCGGCACAGTTGTGTTTTGTGTTTCAGGTGGTATATCTGGGATGATAAGAGTTTATCTAGGTGATAATTCATCAGAGCAGTTTGGGGTAGGACCAGCTCCAGTGTCGTGGGTAAACTATCCACTGGTTATCAAGTTTTGATGGCATTAAAAATAATTTGATGTGGAGCTGTTCTCCTTGGAAGCAGCTGCTGTGGCATATTCTCTTCAGGAAGGTGAAAGTCATAAGATGCTCTCAATAAAGGTGATTGTTGGTTTTAGTAGAAGTCTATGTCCATTTTAAAGGGGCATTTTAACCCAGAGCAATTGTGACCTAGCACACAGAAAACTTCAGGATGGCAACAGTTTTGGAAGATGAGAATTCTTCAATTTCATGCAGCTTTTCAGTGTCAGCTTCTGCTGTTTTGCTCCAGACTGCCTTAGCGTTTTATAATAAAAGGAAAATAGGTGTTTGATGGAGAAGATGAGGGAGATAGAATAGAAAGGGAAATGTATGTTAAGTGAAGAGAGTGAGATTCAAAGAGAAAAAAACTTTGTGGTATTTGCAGGGAAACAGGGAGGTGCATGAAGGGTGAAATTACCTAAGATCAGCTGATTTGCCCCATTCTGGTGAAGCTGTATCTTACAAGCGCTGTCTGTCTGATGGACGTACCATGGCTAGTGCTACTCCAGTGTACCTGTGCTGTTTGTTGGAATACTCGATTACAATAAAACCCTTTGGGCCCTTCTGAAGAAGGACCATGAGGAACTATGCTGAATAACCAGTAGATGACTGCTTTTGGGAATTGCTGGGGGACCACTTATAGCTGCTTTTACCTTACGCTTTTGCATAGCTTCTGTATTTTCATTCATAAGAACAGGCTATTGTTTAGACTTGCAAAACTTTGTCAGATTTGTTGAAATTGCTGTTATGTTCAAAAGTGTAAGTGTCCAACAGAGGCCAGTAACTTGATCATGGTTTGTTTTTTTAAGGAAGTGAGACTTAAAAGGTTTGCTAATTCCTATCTTTAAGCTATTATGTTGTCTCTAATATTTGCTTTGTAATCTCTGTATACTTTGCTTGTAATTACAAGTTTGCAGGAAACAAATTTACCAAGTTGGAGCATTTATAAATATAAGAAATTTAGAGTTAGATTTAGACTTGAAAGGAATTCAGGTATGTTACGGGATGGAAGTGGGTATAGTTATCAGTATGCTCTGCTGTAGTGGTGTGATGAGAGTGGGCATTGACAATTCAGTATCATGAATATATCGTAAAGGAACTCAGAAGCACCTTAACCATATATAATTTTATTTCTGCAGTATCTTGAATGATAGATCTGTTTGTTTGTTTTTTTCATACATTAACCTGGCGCTTGAACAATATTTCTAATACTGAAGAATTAACTTTCTTTTTTTAGATGATAGTATATTCTACATAGTGTTCCAGCACTTTTTGGTTATGTATATCCAGTCAGCATTCTAGGGTGTTTTTATTTTATGGAGACTCTGGAATGGAAAGAAGACTTTTTTTTTCTCACTGAAAAGTTATAGGGAAGCTTGGGCAGTTAAACTATTGCCATTGAACTTCAAGTTGACATCATCCTTTTACGTGCTTGTCAATGATGGCATTGTAAAGGTCTAGAAGAACTCTTGTGAATAAATCTAAGGCAACCATGAATCTCTTAACAAAAAAGGAGGAATCCAATAGATGAAGGAAAAAGGGAGTGGGAGAGGCTAAGTTCTGTGACTGTCATCTTATTTACTATCGATCGTAAACAAAAACCCTGCAAATAATGGAAAACATCTTAGTGCATTTATGTATATAAAATATTTGCTGGTTCACTTTGTAATTATGCACAAGGTTATATGTATATATTTATTTTAAGATTAGTATTATTGTCCCTAATAGTATTTTGTTTAGTGCGTGGCTCTTGTTTCCTCTATTTAGTCTGTATCAGGAAACAATTTCTGAGAATAATGTCCATTTTGAAAATGATCTATTCTTTCCCATGAGAAGCTGATATTAGATGAGGCCTGGGGGAAGGGGGCAGAATCTGTATACAACCAGAACTCATTACAGTTTTGAATGTGTAGAAATTGCAATTTTATTTAGTGTTCTCTGTTTACCTCCTACTTTTTAGTTTTGTTTCTGAAAGTAGGGAAAATACAGTTTTAAAATGATTGTTTTTACTTGCCATTTGATGTTATACTTAGTGTGATAAGTGACCTTTGGATATAAGATATTCCTCGCAAGTCTAGCATGGTAGTTGTCCTTGAGGTCTAATTACAGTCTGTTCCTCTAGCTCTTAAGTTCTTGCTAAAAATGCACTTACGACCTGAGCTTCGTTTGTTCACAGTTGAAATTATATTGTCCCCTTCTTTGCAGCTGATTTATATTTTTCTTATCTACTGTCATTTTCTAGTTTTAGTAGCTTTATTAAGACTTTTTCCTAGCTTGGGAGATCGTGTACTGTAAAATGCCTTTAACAAATCACCCTATCACATATCACTGAAGTTTACATTTAAGGCTAGCAAAGTAAAGTGGGAAATAGCAGCAAGGAAATTATTTTTTTCCTGGAATGTGTTAAATTTTTACTTTGACCATCATGTGTGTTTTGGCCTCTTGTGAGCTACTTGAATAAACCATTACATTTTAAGTATGTCTAATTTTTAAAAATGAAGTATCTGAAAACTCTGCCCTAGAAGATGGCTTAAAAAAAAAAAAAAACACAGACCAAACAACAAAAAAACAATAAGCAATTATTATTTTGGGTAAGTGAAGTAGCTCAGCTCTTTCTTGTGTGGTGTTACTGTGACAAAAAGGTCTCTAAACCATTTTGCTGTAAAGAGTCAGTGAAATGAGACATTGCAAGTATGTAAAAAGACCCCATTTCCTACATTATATTTGTAGAACATTCGGCTGGAATTTACCTACATACTAGTCTTTCTTCTTCCTGCTGGTTAGTTTCGTCTCAGATGGATCTGGTTAAGGCCTTCAGAGTTCTGCTTTTTTCCATGCTGTAATAGTAACAGTATCCTTGGATTTTTCACCTATAGCCGAGCAGTATTAGTGTGCAGTTGCACCAGGTGGGGTAAGGTAAATCTACATTTGCTGTCACTATGAAGGTGGTCACTTCCCTCAGCCTCACGGTCCTCGTGCTTTCCTTCCCAGCACCTCCTGCTTATGTAGCTGCTACTCTGAGGGTTTGGTGGCTTACAAAGCTGACAAAAANTTTCAGTTAGATTGGCAAGTTGGATTCACTCGGTTCTCTGTCTAGCTCTTTGGGATCCTGCAGGAGTGCTGATGGGTGCTGGGAGTAGTTGAAATGCACAGCTACGGATGCTGTTAGTCGTGTGGGCTTGGGCGCTGGGTTACGCTGATCATGAAGCTATCTAGAGCAGGAAAAGCTGTTTGCGTGGGGGCAAGTAAGAGGGAAGAGGAAGGACTGGAGGGTGAGAAGAAGGTCTAAGAGGCTTTAACTGAGAAGAAAAATTTGCTGGAGCAAATTCAAGGAAGGAGAAGAAAGTTGAGCTCCAGGAGTAAATTAGGGAAGGCATCTCTAATGCTGCTGGCTTGCAAGAGCTTGGAGAAAGAAGCAGCCACTGAACACAGTGGGCAAAGAAGCTGAGCCCAGGAGTGGAGTGCCACTACTGAAAGAGGCACTAATAGATCATGGAATGACTGGTTGTAAAGCTCTGGAGCACATATTGTCAATTCTTATTGAATTCTTAATTTGGGTCAGTGCAGGCGATACACGTGGTCAGCACTGTATTCTCAAGGAGACATCGCGAGTCTTCCAATTCAATAGCACTGTATTTTGACGTATCCCTTTCAAGTAGGGAATTCATTAGGTCAGTGTTTCCTAAAACTTTCATATTCCAGGCATGCTTGCTTTGGGTTAAAACAGGCTGCAGCAGGCAGATTTCTCCAAGTCTGTTTACTCCAGGCAGCAGGCTGCTTGGCCCATCACACAGCACATTGCACTGCTCATTTCTTGTAGGCTGCAAAGGCTGGTTACTCAAGACAGGTGAAGAGAGCACACAAGTTGCTACTTTGACATGCTTCTGCTGCTCTCAAAACACACAAGTATGCCTTAGTGCATCCTGCAGGAATCGCTTCCATAGGCACGAAACTAGGAAACAAGGGAAGGTGTTATCCACCAAATCAATTTGCAAGAAGGGGGATTGTCAGAGTAGAAGTTTTTCAAAAAGTTTGACGTGATTGTCAGTGCTGGGTTTGAAACACTGGAAGTGTGGGAGACTGGGGAGACAGCAGATGAATGAGGATGTAAGCCGTGCAGGATGCTTGAGTGTGGGAGAGAAGAAAAGGACGCGCTTTATTTAAAAGTGGATGACTCTGTTTTAACTATTGGCCCATTCAAGATAGATGAAAACTAGTTTGAAAGGTGAGAAAGATATCATTTGGAAGTGAAATCGTATGCAGCAAGGGAGTCCCTACAGAACTGGCTAAAACCAAGAAATGCACAGCAATGATGAGTGCGATTGCTTCTGTTGCTTTTCTATCTGTACTTTTTCAACTAAAAAATTTAGAAAGGCTTCATAGCCATTTTTTTGCTGTACGTCAAGCTGCATGTGGCCCTAAAGAGAGGTGCTGTAAATCAACAAGTATCCACAAAGCTGATATTCAGAATAAGCCAAGAACTCCAAAGCCTAAGATTTAAATTCTGGTTATGATGATATAAATCAGCATAGTTGAAAAAAGTCATTTCTGCTAAGGGATAAAAGAGCTTCAGTTAAGGTCCAGTAGGAGAAGCCCTGCTGGATGTGTTGCTACCCCTTTTGGTGGTGGCACAGGCTTAGATCAGCTTAAATCCACTGGGAAACTGCAGCCTCTGCTTGCTCCTGTTCTGAGCTTCCTGAGTACTTTGAGGAGCAAGAACAATGTTACTTGGAGGTACAAAACCAAACAAAAACACAAGAGGAAAATTGTGTATGTTGACACTATATTAATTAACAATGAATAATAAATAGGACCAGTTGAGGTTGGTCTACATGTGAGATGTAGAATATATATAAACATTGTACAAATAGCAAGTTTCTCCAACTAGTGCGTATACCTCTCTTTTTTTGAGCCAGGGGCATAAGCTTCAGTATTTCCATAACTTTTAGAATCTGTACACTTTGTGTGGCAATTGTAGCTGTTGCTTTTGAGGGACCGATTTACTTAACTTTCAGTACCTTTCTCTTAAAAGGATGGGAATTTGGAAGTGTTTCAAACTATTGCAGTGAAAAGGCTGCTCTGGAATCAAGGTGTTACTGACCTACTTCTTAGAGGGTGTTCTTAAGTAACGAGGTGTGGGGAAGAGGCAAATTTTATAAATGTAGGAATGTGTATGTCCAAGTTAGAAACAGGTTCACTGCTACTGAGTTATTGTCAGCTGTTTCTGTGTGCAGTTTGAAAGAAGTCATCTTCATGAAAAAGTTAACATTCAGAGAACTTAGGTTTTATGAACTTTGGCTGAGTAAGGTGTTGGATTTTTTGGTGGTGTTTTTTTTTTGTTTGTTTTGTCTTTTTGTGGTAAGATTGACCTAAATTGTTTGGCAGAGTTGTTGATTTCTTCAGTGCTATACTTTGGCCTTAGAGTCAAGTGTCTTGGTAATTTGTGGTGTTTAAAATAAAAAAGAGTATTAAGTGATACCCATCTGTCAGTCTGCTTGTCACTTTTGTACCTTGTCAAAGTGTTGCGTAGGGATCTTCAAGGCCTGCTTAGAGTGAGACAGAGGAATGATTTTTGTCGTCTGATGGTATCCTACTGAGAGTGTTTTCAGCGTATTTTTTGTATCCATATATAATATGCACGTGCACATACATATGCATATGTGTGCGTATGTAATATCCTTATTTCAGAGACAATTGTCCTCTCTGATTTTTCTGAAGTGGCGTTCTTCTTCACTTTACTTTCTGTTCTGTGCCAGCAGAATTTCATTAGTTTTAGCGTTTGGAAACCTGTACTGATAGATCACATAGGACCCTGCAAGGCTGATGCTGGGGACAAGGTAGAGTCAGGGATTTGGAAGAGCTTGTTTCTGTTAGAGAACCTTTCCCACAAAGCTTGCTTGGGAAGTAGCTTTGTAAACATGTGATACTTGAAATCTTATGCGAAAGGTGGAAATGAATAGATAAGTTGTTGTTGTTGTTGTTGTGTTTTTTTTTTTTTTTTTTAATAAATGGAATGGTTGACTTAAAAAGAACCCTGACATTCTCAGTTTGTGTAGCAATTAAGTAACTGTAGAACTGTATGGAAATTTAGGGCAAGGAGGAAATGGGAACAGTGCGTTGATAGCTGGAGAAAGGTACGTGACCAGTAGCCAAAATCCAGTGCTTTAATATATATCTAGAACTGGTTGATAGGTAAGTGGAGATGTGAACTACTGCTGATGTTTGGCTCATTAGAGTGTATAAGCAGTTTTTAGATGAAAGCTGAACACTTAATAATACCTCATTGAAAGTTTTTGGTTTTGAGTTCGGTGCATAACTGTTCTGCTATCTGGCTCTAGTAAGTGTGGTAAATGTTTATCATTTTGCCAGTTAGTGATATGTTATGGTTAAATGTCGGTACAGGTATGTCTATATTTGAAAGTAATAATCATCAGCTTAGTGTGAAATAACTTTACATGTAGTTTGTGCATCTGTTCTTATCTTGATATATGTTTTTTCCAACCTTTATCTGATTGGGAAAAGAAAGTTAAGGTCTCATGGTCATCTCAAAATGCATACTTTTAAAATCTGGGGAAAAAGGCAAAAAAAAAAAAAAAGCTGGCTAATGAATGAAATTGTTGAAGATTCATATTTGAAAATGCACATCAATCAGTAGTTCCCAATGGAGCCTATGAAGAGTACTTCATGCTCAGCTGTCTTGTAAATGTAGCTATTTAGATTCTTACATAGATTTTAAAACCTTTCTCTGAGTATCCATTTCTGAAACACTTCTCTGCCCCTTTCAGCTAAGTAATGAGGTATTTGTAATCAAAAGTGTGTGTATAAGGAACAGGAAAACTTAATTTCTACAGTAGAGCCCTGTGGAATTAGAAATGATAGTAACTAGGGACATGTTGTGTGATTTGTAAGTTTTCTTTGTGTGTGGAGAGGTTGCCGTTAACCAGTTTGGATATGGGGTGTTGGATTAGAAGAAGGGGCTGTTCTGAATGACTAATTTTCACACCAGTATCCAATACTACTATGCAATGGCTGTTCTAAAGTTAGTTGCATTGAAACCTTATCTGTTTACTGAAGGCAAAAAGTAGGTAGGTTTGGTTGAGAACTTCAGTTTCCACTAAGAAAAAATAATTTATTTGGTTGTTATGCATTTTCGTGCTGCAAAACTTTTGACATAAAGTTACTATAACTTGACTACTGGTGTTTATTATTTTTCAAGCTATGCTTCACGTTCCACTCAAATAGCGAAGATGATTTGTAATTAAAATATAGCAATCACATGTGTGTTTTTTTTCTTTTTTGACACTAAAATGTTTTTGTTTTCTTTCAGTATCTGATATTGAAGGTGCTGATGGGTTGCAGCTCAGAAAGGAACATGCGCTCAAGATATTTGCTTACATCAATTCCTGGACACAAAGGTATTTTTTTTTTGAGTGAGTTTGAATGTTGATGATACTGAATCTCAACAGTAGGTTTCCCTTCATACAAAACATACTGTACAGTGAATTAGAGCTCTTGTTTACTAGTAAATCATGAGAATCTGTTTTCAAATGGGTGAAGACACTCCACTTACATGATATTAAAAAGCTTTTTCTTTCTGCTTAGCACCAGGAGTTTTAGATGCTTCCATCATTGTACCTATGCTGGAAATAGGGAATAATGAATATTAACTTTGTCTAACCCAATGGAAAAAAGAAGATCTGTATTCAAAATGTTTATTCTTTAAGTGCTGTAGCTCAAGGCCATGTTTGTATTCCCTCAAGAGAGGCAGCACCCTCTACCTGTCATAGTTTTGAGTTCTTTGTCTTTTTTTCTCACAAATTATTGTTTAAGCCTGCTTTCTAGATTAAACGCAATGCTTTCTGGGAGAGTTTTTTTTTTTGTTTTGTTTTTGTTTTTGTTTTTGTTTTTTTTACTCTCTTCTTATTGATGTTTTCTTTCCCTGTCTTCTGCTTGCTAATTTTTCAGAAATGGAGTGTGTAATTTTTATATTATTGTAGTAGCTGAGAACTATAGCCATGGACTGAAGTCTGTTGTGCTGCATGCAACAGGAGAAAGGTCTCTACAGGAAGATGGCTACAGTTAATATAGCAGTTGCATCATTTAGTAGAGTTTGAGTGATGAGTCCATCTCAAACATTCTGTTACAAGCACGTAACTTTTAGTTTTTGTCTTCCTGGAAGCCTCCTTGCTTATTGATTGTTTTTTTTTCTCTACATTCTCCAGGATTTAGATCCTCTTAGGGGAATGTTGTACACCTTTTGTTCAGAATGAGGAGGTTGCATTATTTGCACAGAAGAAGCGAATGTTCCCAGACAGTAGGTTCTAGGGTACATATTTTGGGTGTTCATGCACCCAGAATGTCTTTGGCATATCTAGCTATCCTTGCTACAACTAAAGCTATAATACGGGGTTTTCTAATTTGATAAGTGGATTGACTTTCTTATTATATTGATAGAGGAATGGTGTGTAGTTTTCCCCTTGTTATTTTCAGTTTACAGTGTATCGGTATATATTCAGAGGAATAATCTCTACAAAGTGAAGAAGGTAATGAAGACACTCAATACTTCTTTTTCACATATGGGTAAAGGGTACTAATCTGCGTGGGGTTTCCATCCAAATGCAGATAAAGGACGTGAGCTTAAGTATTCAATACAAATTAAAAATGATTTTGCTGCCCTGTTGATTTAAAACATAAAAGAAATAGTTCTTACACAGCTAACAAGCATGTCAGGTGGTTTAGTGCAGCAATATTGATAGAGAAAAGCAGGTGAAGAAAGGGATTTGGGAACATACTCAAGAACACTACTTCGTTAGTAGTTCAATGACTTTACCTCTAAGATACCTCGTATTTATTTTATTTGGAAATAATGGGTTGTTTACAGGGTTTAAGGAAGCCTTTGTGACTCCAAGTTACTGCTGGGTAGCGTCGGTTTCATTTGGACTTCTTTGCTTTTATGGCTCTGTCAAATATTCTGTTGTTTAAAATGTCTTAATGTTCAGAGTCCTTTTGGTTAGTCACCTATGTGTTAGAGTTTGTTCTTTCTTTCCCCTTATTAACTCAATAGAGTCTAGTCTTACTGAGTTTGTCATTCTAGCTGTTCTGATTTTAGCTACTTCAGGAATTTTTATTTTGCTTTTTTTTCCTCTTGTCTTACAGACAATGTCTGTGCTGTTTCAAGGAGTATAAACATTTGGAGATCTTTAACCAAGTAGTATGTGCGCTTATTAACTTAGTGATCGCCCAAGTTCAAGCTCTGCGGGACCAGCTCTGTAAACATTGCACTATTAATATAGATTCAACATGGCAAGATCAGAGTAATCATGCTGATGAGCCCCTGAATGTAGAAAGAGTGTCTCACGAAGAAGAAAATGGAGAACGGCAAAAATCTATAGAGAAAAAATTAGATTCTGCAAGAACTTGTGTCCTGACAGAGGAGGAGTCTGCAAAGAACACTGATGCTTTTAGCTTATGGAGCACTGATGAGAAGGAAAAGTTGTTGCTGTGTGTGGCAAAAATCTTTCAGATTCAGTTTCCTCTGTACACTGCTTATAAGCATAATACTCATCCCACAATAGAGGTATATCTTATCTTTATGTGCATATTTAGTTTTGTGAAAGATTTTGTTCTCACCGGAATGTGTGTTTGCTAGTTGCTTTCATACAGGATGGGCAAATTCAGCTCTCCTGTTGACTTCAGTAGATCTTTTCAGAGAAACTTTTAAAATGACACATACTCTTACACTTTCTTTAAAATATGCTTAATTGTTATAGGTAATATATTGTTAAATGTTGGATGGAACTGTACACTGAATTATTGTACTGTTTAAATAACAGGAAGGCAAAAAGGGGACTGTAGCGAAGCCCTTCTTCCAGAAGGTAACCCATTAATAGTTTACTAATTTCTTTTCGTTACAATCTATGGTTCTAGAAGCAAAGCTTCATAAAGTAAACTTTGTGCAAGACCAGACTTTCTTGTTAGAACAGCTGTTTAATTGACCAGAATAACTGAGTTCTACACAAGTAGCTTTGTTCTGCGAATCTGATTTTCTCTGTGATACTTGTTATGCCTACCACTCATGCTTTCCATACTTCATTCTGAAAAGAAAACAACAACAAGAACAAAAAATCCACTTTCAAAACTCCTGCAAATGTTTAACTCGCAGTTTCCAGAACTAATATTATAGTGTTGGGATTTCCTAGTTGAAGCAATATTGTTCATGGAAAGGTTGATTTTTTTTTTTTTTTGGTTCAACGTGTGATAGTCTATTAACATACAAATGGTTTGTGTACAACATTTGTAAACAAGGAAGAGGGATATTTAGCTATATAAAGAAAGCTTCTGTCCAACAAACTTCTGAGAGAGTCAGAGTGGGGAATTAAACTACAGTTAGCTCTGTTTTTTGTTTTTTACATAGAGATTTTCAGAGCTCTGTTGGAGCTATGAGTAGTTAAGCTTGCATTTTAAACTTCAGTTCAAATTGAAAAGACACCATCATACATCATTTTTGGTTATGTATGCTAGTATGGTCACAATATAATCAGTTCTCATTGAATGGATCCTGCCACATCTGACAATAAATCTAGTTAAAAAATATATGCTAAGATGGGCAACAGCAGTTCTTTTAGGGGGGCTGGATTTTGTTCTTCTGTTTTCTGCTGAAATCTATGGGCATAAGTTAACATAGGTTGTTTCACAAATATGTATGTGTAGAAAAATGAGGCTAAGTTTTAGGATTTGTGGATTTCAGGTTTTCCATCATTCACTTTGGTTTGCCCTTTAAACTTTAACCATACATAAATAAATCTGTAGTTCAGCCTCTGCAAGTAGAAACTGAAGAGGGCTGATCTATCTTGTCAGTTTTAAAAAAAATCAGTGACTGCTTAAGTGATTTAGCTTTTGTACTTTGGGACGCCTACTGAAACTAGTTTCATAGGAATATGCAATGAACAATTCTGGAACGGGTTTTCTATGTATAAACACACTTCTTTTAAATGACAACTTCATGTATTTTTTTTCTCTTTCAATGTCACTTCCAAATGATAAAAAGAAAATATCAAAATGCTTGGTGAGATTTCTTTTCCACTTGATGTGCAGCCATAAAGTGATTGGTCACAGATATGCAGTAGATTGCTGTATTGTGACTATCACTCTAGGCAGTATATGTGGTGCATTGATCATTGGAATTATCGAATATATTTATTCATTAGCTATGCTAAAAACATATAACTTGAAGGGAAGCTGAGAATGAGAAACACTTTCCCAAGGTACAGACAAGTGAGGGAAAAGGGGTTTTTCCTTTTCTGCTAGACCTTTGTGTATGCAGATATGGATTGTGGAGGTATGCTAGCCTGCCATGCTTCTTCCTCTTTTTTATTGGAGTGTTGTTTTTTTATTTTTATTTAAAAGGTCCCAGCATCAATCATTTTTCTCGCAAACTGAGATTTTCTATATTTAAGAAGCCCTAGGGTACTATTATTCTAAAGTAGTAATGATAGCTATTTTAATGTCAAAACTTTTTGCTACTGTGAATAATTCATTTCCTGAGGTTTAGAATTTAATTTCGGATTTCAGTGTAGAGCACATCTTAGTCAAATTGGGAGAAATTATTAGTCCCAGTAATGGGAGCACTTTTTGTTTTTAAATCAGTCTTGGACTCTGTCTTCAAGGAACCATAAAATAAAAAAAAAAAAATACCTGTTTTAAGTGTACCATCTATACTCGTAAGCTAAATAGATTCCTGGGCAGACCAAATCTGCCAAGAATTTCTAGGAAAAGCCAGTGTAGCTTTCCCTCTCCATCTAAGCATTTCCTTTGCTTTGGAAAAAGGTAAAATTTCTGAAAATAGACTCCAATCTCCACTTCAGAAATTCCTTGTTCCAGATTGAGTTGAACTTGCACAGTTTGAGTCATCAAGTCTAGTAAGGTTTCACTTTGCCTAGAAATGACCGACCAAGCTGTCATCTAAAAATTTCCAGTGTAATGTTTTCACATGGTGTTATCTTCTGGTAATGATTAGCTGTCAATATTTACTGTTAGTCTTTGCTCTGCATGCACATCCAAAATCTTTTTTCTTAATGACAGCAAACAGCATATAAGTCTTGAAGTCTAATCTAGGTGCTTTCCAAGGCCATTTTACACTTGACCATCTAGTGGAGGAGAAAAACTTTCACATGAAAAAGTAGCAAGTTTTCCCTATTTTAGAAGGTCTGAGTTTGATTAAAAAAAAAAATAATAAAACACGAGAAAAGGATATCAGCCCATATGTGATCCTATAGACTCTGTCCTTATATAACATGGGCTAACAATTATTTTTGTCCATGACACATTTATGACACTTCTGAAGTGAAGAGTGGCTGGTAGCCAGAAGGGCTGCGTATTAGCAACAGAAGCTCCCTTGAACAATTAATTTCTGGCAGCAAAGTGAACATGAGCTTGCAGAGGGCAGAAATGTCATAGAGAAGTGCTGGATATGAGGACAGTGAGACTATGTTACATGGAAGTAAATCAAGCTTACGTTACCCGAGAATTGACAAATGTATAGTCTTGACCTATGTAGAATGAATATGGGCCCGTATAGGCAGAATGTGTGCCTCAACTTTTCTTAAACTGATCAGAAACATAATGAAAAATATCTTTTCTACTAAGTTTGTGTTTCCAGAGGAGCACAATTGGTTGTGGTCTTTTAGAGGACAGCTCATCTCAAGGCATGCACACTGAAGAACAAAAATTCTGTGAAGATAAAATTTGGGAACACACTGTTTACTTCTGTAGAAATCTACCAATATTTTTGATGCCCAGAGAGAGATCTTTGTGTCTATTTTTCATCATTTAAAAAATGTGCTCAGTATTTTTATAAATATACTTATTTGGGTTTTTGATAATATCCTTTAAGAGACCTTGCATACAGAGTGGTTCAAACCTGTATGCTCTGTTCTTCAATTTCTACTCACTCTATGCAGCAGGTTTAATATGGACAATTCAGAGGGGGAAAAAAGTTTTGAAAATGGAGGCATTTAAAATCCTGTGAAGAAAGAAGCAAAAAGATAAAACGCACTCCTGAACTTTGCACTGTCTTAAAATTCCTCCAGACAGGAATTAATAATGAATCTTAAGGGAGTAAGCCAACTGTTCAGCAGTTCTTGAAAGAAAATGAAATGAAAGAGGAAAAACTCTGTTGTTTGGGTGTCTGTAGTCCCCTGATTTTTTGGAATGTTGCCATCTATGCTTTTTGTTTTCCAAGGAAATCTTCTCTTGGAAGATACCCCTAATTAAGTACCCTCCACCCAAAGTTCTGTCCGTGGCAGACTTCAGCTAGCATATTTCATCTGAAGTTGTGGTGTTTTTTAATACCATATTAGATTTCCATGAGGAATTCTCTTATTTCCTTATAAAGTTGATCTTAAGGATTTCTTGGTCTCTGACTGTTCTGTTTCACATCTGCAAGTACAGAAGTCACATTTCCAGACTCAGTCTCTCAACTGTGACACTTTTAGTAAGCTTTGCAGTACTCACACAGTACTTCCACGAGTTTTTCACTTCTGTATTCTAAGAACTGTAGTTCACCTGACAAGAATTCTTTATTTTATTCACGAAAACTAATGAAATTTCTCACATTATTTTTGCAGTTTTCATGAGCAGAGCACTGAACACCTTTTCTTGCTACTTGAAAACATACCACCTACTGGCTTCAAAGCTGCTTTAAAAATAGCTGTTAGAGTGTCACGAGTTCAGGCATGACTTAGAGTTCAGCAGGAGAAAAAGGAAAATAAATGCTTAGATATAATATGAGCATATTCAATAATGCAAAATGTTTGTATCACACTTAATCCATCCAAAATCACTTGCCTCCAGCATCCTGTGGTATAGTTTTAAGAAGCTTATTCCTACAGAGGTATTTGAAATGTATTTAGGAAACTTCATTTACAAGCTTAACTGTATCTTAAATTTGCGTTTGAGTTGTGAATATGAGAATTGGGTGTTTGGTATGGAGGGATGGGAAGGAGGAGAACATGTGCTGTAACTACCTGCAAGTATCCATGGCAATGTTGTGGTTTTACAGTCACATTTTACGATAGTTTGAGTGCCCTTTTGCCCCTAGCCATATGCAAGATACACACGGTATGTGTAACAACCCTAATAAAGAAAATTCCTGTTTTATACTGCTCAACGAGTGGGTGTTGTGAACATTAAAAAGAAAAGCTTTTTCCAAACTCTTTTCAGTTTAGTACTTCTGCAAAATATGTTTCTTGTCACAGCAAATAGCTAACAGATTGATAGGGTGATATGATTCTTTCTCCCTCTTAAATTAGCTTTATCCTGTAAAGAGTGTTGGGCACTAATTTTATATGAGGTGTTTCGTTATATGTAAAATAATATAGTAGTTGAAGTTAAGGAATTAAAACATTATGATGGGAATGAATAATTGGAGAGTTTAACCCCATAAGTCATTAAATGTAGGATTGTAGAACATTCTACATTTCCTCTGACTTCACGTGTTTGGGTAGATGTTTCATTTTAATGCAAAAATGCATTCAAAAGCACTTAGATTCATTCTGTTCTGTAATTCTTAGGCTGGTATGCGGCCACTGAGCCTGGCTATACCCTTTGCAGTATTTCTATTGAAAAATTGTTGATATTGAGGGTGAAAAGGGAGGGTGGGTGGTGAAGAATGATCTTTTCATCCCAGCCGTTGAGAGCCACTGCTGAGATGCTGTCCTAAATGTGTATTTGTGTACTTACAAATCCATTTTAACAGAAGTAAATTCATAAATTGGAAAAAAAATGTTTTGCAGTGTGAAAGTGGAACAAAGCTTGAGCTTCTGGCTTCCTCCAAACTAAGTTTTTGATTTTTCTGTTAATTGACTATAATACCTGTTAATGGTCAGTTGTGTTTTGTTCTACAAATATGTTTTTATTGCTTCTATTAGTTAATTTTATTTTTTCTCTTTTTAACAGGATATTTCTGCTCAAGAAAGCAATATACTAGGAGCGTTCTGTGACATGAATGTAAGTTGTCCATTTTTAAATAGGTACGCATCTCCTAGAAACTTAAAATTACTATGTTCACTCCTCTGTATAGATTTGTGTTATGATAATGTGTTTTATATTGAGTTCCCTGTGTATCTGAATGGATCTAGCATTGATTGTTCAAATTCTTCTATTTTTTTTTTATATTTTAATTTCTCTAGGATGTAGAAGTACCGTTGCACTTGCTTCGCTATGTTTGTCTGTTTTGTGGAAAAAATGGCCTTTCCCTCATGAAGGATTGTTTTGAATACGGAACCCCTGAGACACTGCCATTTCTTATAGCACATGCATTTATCACAGTGGTATCTAATGTAAGTATTGTCTTTATGTTATTTTTATGTTAAATACAAAAGAAGAAGTAAAGGGACTGAAGTCTGGAAAAACTCTGTAGGAGCAGGGAAGGAAGAAAAGCACGGTAAAATTGTCCTTGTTGGGAACGTGAGTGTTGCTGCTCCACTGAGGCAGCATTTCACCATCCAAACCCTATACGTCTCCTGTAGGCACATAACTATTTTGCAAGTTTGGATCGTTTCATCATTCCTAGACATCAAGATTGTAGGAGCCTCAGAAAATACCTGTAAGAACATTTTCAGATGTCATTTTTGTCCCTGAAACTGTGTCATGAAAATGTTCTAAGCTTCCTTAGGCTATATTAACTTTTTACCTGTTTCCCGTGAGGCACAAAAGAGATGCCTGTGGATTTCTTTTCCTCTTGATTTCCTGTGGTTTTATATCATTATACACATTTGCAGCATAGAGGGACCTATGTTTTATTTTCACTTAGTTTTAGAATCAATATCCTTCATTGTTTGTCCATTTTGGAATAATAGCAATTTTTGACTAGAAGAATTATGAATTGATTTTAGTGGAGATTCAAAGGAGATTGGTAATAGAAATGAAAACTTCTTTCTGAAGAAGGACATATGAAGAGTTAGTGTAATGTGAATGTGAAGTCATGCCCTGTCTTGTGGATGTTACATACAGATGTAAAGGACACCAATAGTTTGTTACGTCTTGTATGAAGTGAGTTTAACATCGTTTTTACAGTGCTTGATCGCAATATTAAATGTTTAAAAACAGATCCTTGCTTCCACGCATCTTTGTTCCCTCCTTGTTCTGTTCCTGGCCAGCCAGGATGATGTTCTAAATAAGTATTGAAACGTTTGCATAGAGGGAACCAATCAGTGAAGTAAAGCTAGCGTTGGTGATCATATCACTTACTCCTGATCCTTTTAGTGTAATGGTTCTTCACTTGTGGGTCAGAGAACAAATGAGTAAGTCCATGATGTGCTCAGTACTTGTAATCTTACACAGGAGGACTGCTGCAGGACCTCTGTATGTTAAACTGTAAAGATAACATTCTCTTCTGGCCCTTTGTGTATGATCTGATGAGCTTTCAGATGATAAACTGATGAGCTCTTCATCTCTGGCTGTTGTCAGTGCAACCTGCTGGTATCTCTTGCTCCAGTATATCAGCTGAGTTGCTCCTGTGATATCCTAACGCAATTAAGAGAAGAATGAGTTGTTTAGCTACTACCTTAAACGTTTCAAAAATATTTTTAGTAAGACTGTAGTGTAGATGGACCAATCATTTCTCATTTAAAAGTTAGGCTTAGTAAACTCCAGGAAGTGTAATAGATGAAGTTGGAAATAGGAAACTGAAGTCAAATAAATCATCTACTAACAACCAGTAACATTCAGCTTTTAGTAGACAAAGCTGCATCTTGCTGTGGGAAGCATTTGCACTGCTTCTTCCACAAAGGATGGCGTATGTCTCATCAAGTGCACTGTAAAGGCACTTATTAAGAGAAGACCTCTAGCACAACTTAGTAAGTTGTTCAGGGCAGCTGAGCTACTTGTTTTTGATCACTGGTGTTTCCTTTATATAGAGGACAGAAAAATTATTGAAAAGATGTTTCCTTGAATTTTTTTATAGAGCAAATCTGTCTTCATCAGACAAGCCTATGTTTGTAATAAAGCCAGCAAATGTAATATAATGCAATTTGCATTACACAGGGAGTTGGCTAGTTGGCAATCTTGGTTTCTCTCCAACTTGCTGCTCTGCAAGATGCTTTCTTAGCAACATGTATTGTGGTATGACTGTTCCTTCTTAGAATATTTCTTTGCTCTATTTTTTAGTCATATATTTGGTTCCACCTTTCTTCCCATATTTCATATTATGTGGTATTAACTCAGTTTAACTACCTAACATTAAGTTGGTCTCCTTAAAGAACTGACAGATGCAGAGAAATCCATGACCTCCAGCTTGTTCTGTGGAGGGTTTAAACATCACTGAAAAAGCCTGTCATTACTTCATTCTGAATGATTTCATTGTTTTTGGATGTTGTGGAGGAATCGCTGCTCTCTCAGTGGAGAAGAATTAATAGAAATAGTGCTGACAGTTTCCAAAATGTTCATTAAATTTTATTGTATAAAACTTCATAAGTCAGGAGTGTAAACTGTTGAGAGAGGCACTGTGTTTTAGAAATGAATTACCTATGGTAAAGAACAAATAATAAAAAAGAAAGCACCTCTGAAGCTTGAGAATAAAACAGATGCAGTAAATACTTTATTTTAGAAGCAGGTGGAAGCTTTAAAAGTCTAATGAAAGTTGTGGATTTTTTACATAATTGTATGCCAATTATAGATGTTATTTTATATTTATGTAATTTTATTCTATTTAGTATATTTAAGTTTGATTTCATGATGAAAATTGCGTTTTCATTTATAATGTGAAATTATCGATTAATGCAATTCTGAGGATTAAATTTGTATGTAATGCGAACATCCAGATGAATGAAATGGCTTTAGAAGTTTGAGTTAATACAGAGTGAAAATTACTATAAACAGTGAAAGCTATAAAAACAAAATCATAAAAACCTTTTACTACTTTTATTCCATAAAGAAATATATTTCCTTGTGTATTACATGCTTGCATATGGAAAACAGCACATAGCTGTGTTACAAAACAAATTATTTGAATGCAATAGTATCTTTGTCTTCCTTGCAATTCCTTGTCAAAATGTTATTTAATTCTGGTTTCTAGCGCAAGCATCTTCTAGTTATGCTTTCTGTATTTGGCATACTAGCCTTTTTTTTCTTCTCGAAACTGCAAGTAGAATTAGAAGCTTATTCCAAATGCGGTCTTTTTTGCAATGTGAAGATTTGGCAGGTTTGTCTTGTGAAATAGGTTAGTATTGTTACTGTGTAGTGTTAGTCACATGGTAAAAAGCCTGAAAATATTTTTTTTCCGAACTGACTCTTAAAGTTATTTGGCTAATTCCACAAATGTTTAAAATAAATGCTGGTCATACAGTTTTCCTACTGCCTATTTTTTTTCTCTCCTAGCCAGAAGAAGAATGTAGAATTTTCTGCATTTCAGCTTTGAGTGATTGTTGGTGTTAGCTATTCAGAAGATTTGTGCGCGCACATGATTAAAATTATGTCAGTAGTAGTAACAGCTGCTAATGTTTCATCTGTGCTAGATCCCTTACCTGGCAGGTAGTTGTCTTTCTGTAACAGGTTTAACAGGCTCAGCATTCCTTTTTGAAATGCAGATGGAACTTTTAACTTTGCCTGTGTCAGTAGTTTGGTTGGTCCTCTTTTCCTTACAGCAGTGCTAAATAGCTGTTTCAGGGTTTTTTTTCTCTGCATACATTTTCTTACTGCATACTGTTTTGCAAAAGAGGTAAAGGCAGTATGGTAAACATAGGAATGCAAATAGGGTAGTAAAAAATCTGCTCTTAATCACTGGTTATAAAACATAGTTTTATTTTGTAGGGTATATAAGTCCTAAGAAGCAAAACATCAACATAAGTCAAATGGTTTTACTTGATTTAGGAGAGATTTGTAAGGAACAGAATTTCTCATGTGGACTTAAAAAAAAAAGAGAAAGGAAAAAAAAAAAGGGAAAAAGAAACCCCACATGGCTGAGCGATGTTTTTTCCTACTGAAGAAACTACAGAAAATTCAGAAATGAGATGTCTGGGCAGTATGATGCTACTTATACAAAGTTTATATTTTCTAGTTGACTAGAAGAAAAAATGCAATTCCTGTTTATAAGTCACAGAAACATTCTTCAGATAACAGCTTTAAAAATTAGAAAATGAACAAGTTGTTAGAATTGACGTGAAAAACAACAACAAAGCCTTTTTTAAAGTGGGGTCGCATGTGCAAATGTACCAGCAGGTACATTATTCATACATTCATTCTTAACATTCTTACTAAATGTCATTAATGAAATTTTTATCTATTTATGTTTTTGCATTGTAGATCAGAATATGGCTACACATCCCTGCTGTCATGCAGCACATTATACCCTTTAGGACTTATGTTATCAGGTAAATTTTTAATTTAAGAATTTGTTCCTGGGGGGCTTTTTGACAGCACCTATTTATAGTTTCAGTTTACATACTTTCTAATTGTTCAAGTTATTGCTCTGTCTATTATTTCAACAAGGAGAGTGAAGGTAATATTTAGAGTTAGTTTGGGCAGCTCCTTCCATCTACCCGATTTCAGTGTCAATCAGATCAATCTTGAGAATGGCATTTTTGATATGACGTTCTTCCCCATTCTGATACATCATGTCAGGATCAATTGTAATACAGTTTCTCTTACTGCAGTATCTTCATATAACTTCAGCGAAAATTTACAATGAGGTGATGCAAGTAAAAGAGTAACAGA
This sequence comes from Anseranas semipalmata, assembly GCA_013399115.1. Lineage (NCBI taxonomy): Eukaryota > Metazoa > Chordata > Aves > Anseriformes > Anseranatidae > Anseranas > Anseranas semipalmata. The sequence continues at coordinate 77,676 of VXAA01007023.1, forward strand.
TAGTCACTGAGATTTCATATACTGAGTTTTAACGTTGCTATGCATTTTGATGTTCTGTATTTCCAGCTGGCAGGAACTGAAGTGTGATCAAAAGTCTACTCGCACTTTTATGTATCTAAATATATCCAGTCTCAATGGTTTTCTTTATATCAAGCTGCCTGTCATGAAGAGCACTTTAAAATTAAAGTACTTATAAAGATATTTAATTATACAAGCAGTTTATTTTTATTGGCTTTCTTAGGACAATAGAAAAAAATCTAATGAGCTGCTGATGAAATTATCTGGTGTATGTGTTTCTGCCTGGAGGTGGGGGGGGTTGGTCACTGCTAGTTCTCCTTCCAGTATCCCAACAGTAATTTTTTCTGGTGCAGACAACCTAAAAAGCCACTGCTCTCGCATGCACCCACAACTTCTGCAAGGCTTTGGGTTTCCTGTCACTGTACTGTTAGAAAAGTGATTATACTGGTCATAGCTTACTTCCCTGCTATCAGTATATGTGCCCTTGCAGATTACATTGTCTTAACTATGCAAGTATAAAAGCGCACTTTAAAAAAAGCAATTATGTTGGCAACAAAAAAGCACATCTAACAGTGAGGCTCAGAACTACGTTTCATGTTTAAAAATGTTCTGGTTTTAATTGTAAATAAGTTTAACAGTGTAAAAATTATTTGTTTGGCTACAGACCTATTCTGCTGTAACATGGTTTCTCCCAAAATGATATCAGCAGACAGAAGAATATTCTGATCTTTTATTAAAACATCACTCTTGAGTTACAGTCCAGCTGTGCGCACTCCTTTAATGCTGATGTGTTATCTTTGAAATCTTATAAAAGTAATTATTAATCATGAAGCAGTCTAGAAAACAATCATAGAAGGGCAGTCAGGGGATCTTCAAGTGCTTGTCCCAGTACATATTCTACTCGAAGTTGTTGGTGTACCTGGGAATTTGGTTCATGAGCCTTACCTATCTTCTCGCAGTGTATGGAAAATAGAAAGAACATTGAAGGATCAGCAATTAGAGATAGGCTGGTAAGAAGGAACTTCATTGAGACAGAACAAAACACCTTGCAGCTATTGCTGTTAATTCTCCTTTGTTTGTCATTCTATAATTCTTTAAGCATTTTCTACTTTGTAACTGTAGATGTAATTAGGGTCACTTGAATGAAAATATTTTATTCTTCTGTTCTCCTCATCTCTTTAACTAGTGAAATATTTGCATCTGATTTAAAAAGTGATTTGTCAGCAGTTTCTTGTCATAAATAATGCCTGTAATGTCTGATGTTATTAACAACGTTTGTGTCTATCAGAAAGTTAACATTGATACGGGATACACCTATCAAAAACACCAGCAGTTTAGAGAAGGGTGTTCTCCCAGTTTTCATTTTTTACAACTGAATCCTGATAGGAGATGTGGGACTTCTTAACATTATGAAGTCCAAAACTCTGTTTGTGAAGATGCACTTACAAAGTGGGACGTGAAGCTGGAAGGCCATGTAACAAAATCTCTAGTGCTGTACCTTTACAGGGGGCAGAAGTTAACATAGATGCTTTCAGCAAAAGATGGCTTATACAGCTCACCCCATGTGGTTGTCAGGCTTACAGATCTCACCTTGGCTCGTTGGGTCTCTAGGTCTTTATCTGCTTTCTTCTTTCATATCTGAAAGCAAACGTAATCCTGGGCACAGCAGCATGGCACTTTTAAAACAAGTTCTGCATTAGCTTCTGCTGCTAAGCAAAGTCATAATATCTAGAAATACAGTTTACCAAGCATGCCCAGATGTTCCTCTTCACTGAAATCTGCCCTATGTAGTTGATAATGCCCATTTGGTAGATGCCTTCACAAAATGTCTCATCTAAAGGATACAAGCTTTGTCCAAACTGCTGCTCATGTAAATTCCTTGCAAGAACTGCAATTTTGCAATGCCAGTCAGCATAAGCAGACAGATCACCTGACTGTCATTATAGCAGCATCTTTTTTCAGATGAGGTCAACCTGTATGTTCCTGTTCTGTGGTGAAATGAATATCAAAGCACATATTTGTGTAGAGGAGACCACTTCTGGAATTTGCAAAGATCATGAACGCACTCCTGTTATTATTGCTCCCACTGAAAACAAGTCTAATAAATATTATTTTCTGCCTGGCGAATTGAGCGCTGGTATTTATATCCTGCCTTTGAAAACCCTATGTTATTGAGCAGTTTAGGAAAGAAATAAAGGATGTAAATTAAAAAGGACCCCTTTCAATAAGGAAGTAAAGTATTTTTGACCTCTTCAGAAGGAAGCTTTTATTGATCCTAATAACTTACAATTCTTCATTTAAAATTGCAAAACTCTAATGATAATATAATCATTTCATTTGTGATAAAAAGAAAGACAAAACTTACAGACAATTGATTCTAGCTGACTTTACCTCGAGATCAGAGGTGAGAGATACTTTAAATGATTCCAGATATTGGATGCCTCAAGACAACAGTAGATATAAACAGCGGCATTTTGAGGACAATTTTTTTCAGTGGCAAACCTGTTGATTGAAACATGGAGTATCATGGATAGTTCTGCTCTTTCGAAGGAAATAGTCTATCAGTGAAGTCCATTTTTATGAGAAGTAAGAGATAAACTTGTGTGCCTGGTATTGTAAGTGCTTCTGTAAGGCACTAAAAAGTCTTGGGTAGTATGAAGGAAAAAACCTAAAACTCCTCTTTCTTTGACATCCCAGTTGGTATCACCTACTAAATGTTCCTTTGGTAAAATCTGAGAGAGCTACGTGTAGCAATAGTACTGATCAATACCGTATTTAGTTCTAACTCTTTCTCCTCCACTTCCTTTTTCCTCTGTCCCTCTTCCGGACTGATCTTGAGAGATTTCATTTACAAAGGATTTGTTTCTCTGCCCCAGTTAGGGAGAAATGGGACATTCTGTGCTAAAAGACAGAGAGGAAATTGCATGTGGCAGTTGCTCCAGTGTTAGCCTTTTAGTCTCAGTGCAGGGCACGAGCACAGGACTGGTATATGCAGAGGAAGTGGAAGCTCCAAGCAGAATTGTTGGTCCACAGTGCTTTCTGTGCAATACAATGAGAGAAAATGGAGCTGAAAGAATTCAAATTATTCTTCTGCTTAAAAATATTTTTCTTAAGAATTTGAATTTTATGGGAGTACCCAAGACTACTCCTTGCTACTAAATGTCATGAAAAACTCTTGTAATGAGCCTGAAGTTTTCAGTTGCAAAAAATATTTCACTCGTCCAAAAATCTGAAAATTTATGCCACGAGTACAAAGAAAGACAAGTCAGGAAACAATAGCTAGGCATTTAAGTTAATTCTTCGTATCACTGAGGAGCGCTGACTCACTTGGCTTGATACCCCTTTTGCAGCTGTGGTCCAAAGGAGCCAAACTATGGGAAAAAAGATTATTTCACAGCTGGGTAGCTAAAGTCCTGACGCATGGGATGTGATCGTAAGCGTTACGTAAAAATGGAAATGCACATTTTAAACTGAACTCTATCCCCAAATACAGCAACTTTAAATAGGTGCAGCAGACTAAAACTGATTTTTTTTCTCTTTTTAGTTAATGTATATATTTTTGTGTTCTGTTCATTCCATTTCACAGGGGTAACAACAACTACATAGGTGATAGGAAGGGTGATAAAGCAGGTAGGAGACAAAAAATGACATTAAGAGGAAAGGCACAGTCTTTTTTTTTTGACAAAAATGGCTGTTACATGAGTGGTATGAAGACAGCTAATAAGGAATGATTATTCAGTTTTTCAAAACAAAAAGTGGAGAACATCCACTAGGTTGCAGGCTTAACAGAAACATCCACTAGGTTGCAGGCTTAACAGAAACGAAAGGAGATTGTTTTTCATTCAAATGCAATTGTGAAACTAACTGCCACAGGTTAATGAGAAAGCCAAAAGTATAAAAAGAAGAGAGAAATGAATTCACAGTAGTACATAGTTTCATCTTTTTTTTTTCTTTCTTTCTCTTTTTTTTCTTTGCATCTGGGATAAATCTTTCATCTGTGTTTAACCAGAAATAAAGGTTTTGGTCACACATGGGCTCCCCTTCAGTTGCAGTTTCACTTTGAGGCAGGGTCAGGTTTAATGTGGCATCAGCTTCTTCAGAAAGATGGCATTTCCCATCTTCCAAAAAGGCATTTCTTCCCGCAAAGCTTACATGATGATTGAAGAGGTTTGGGAACCAGGGCTGATTATAGTTTGCATATAAAAATGTGGAGATAAAAAATGGTCCAAGGTTGCTGATAGTTGAGATGATTACATTTTGTAACATGGACCAATGAATTTTTTCATCACAGTGTAACTCCTCTCAGCTGTCTGTAGATTAGAAATCAGTTACTAGGTCTGGTTTGCTGCTGAACTTTTTCAAACAAGTTATGCCATTTCATTGCCCCTTTTCCTTTTGTTTAGAAATCATAGCACAGAAGCATTACTTTCTTGCCATTATTGTGATTTCCAGTGCTCCACATAAGAAGAGAAATATTGCAATTAATAACAGTGAAGGATCTGGTTACGTTGGCCCTCAATGGTCCTTCTCTTGTCCTTATGTTACTTATCTGTGATTTCTGTCCTAGATCTACAGTCTGATTATTTGTGCTGAAATCTCTTTGCTATGTTTGACAATGTTAAGTATTGTTGAAGTGTGTTTACTTTAAGGCCTCTACACAAGAGCTATGAAAAAGGGCCTTCATCTAAATAAGAATCAGGGCCTGTATTTTTCTTTTTTTTTTTAATTTACTGATGTTTATACAATGTAAATGCAAAGGAATGGTCTATAAATCCAGTTAAGTGTAGTTTAATTTCTCTTTTATATTTTAAAAGATTCTTGCATGTATTTGTCCAGTCTCCAATGATAGATCCAGGCTTAGGCTGTCAAACAAATGGATTTTTAACACATTTCTGTGTTGTTCAATCTAGTTTGGATGTAGCCGAAACTTCAAAATACTGAAGGCTTCCAATCCGTATTTCCAAAGAACTGTGTGGGATTCATGTCATTTTGTGGAAATCTGTTTTTTTCAGTAGAGAAATTTGAAGAGTTTTAAAGTCAGAAATTTATTTACTTTTTAAAATATCCTACATAATTCTGTTCTTCCTCTGTTTTTTTCATTGTTGTCGACTTCTGATATATTATTGATAATGATATTTTAAGGTTTATTACTCTTCCAGCTGTTGGAAATACATATTTGCTATAATCAAGATGGTGTTCTAGGGATGTTCTAGTTTGAATCATACTCTTTTTCTTTTCTTCCATTTGTAATTTATTCTAGGTATTTATGTAAACTGTCAGACCAGGAGTTGAGACAGAGTGCAGCCCGGAACATGGCAGATTTAATGTGGAGCACAGTTAAAGAACCATTGGATACAGCCTTGTGTTTTGATAAAGAAAGTCTTGATCTTGCGTTTAAATACTTTATGTCTCCAACTCTAACAATGAGATTGGCTGGGCTGAGTCAAATAACAGTAAGAACTTTTTAAAAATATAAATAATATTTAGAAAAAAATGTTTCTTTTGTGTTTTACAAGTTACTGACTTGGTTTTGGGGCTCTTTTTCATGTGTGAAAACAACACAGTCCTGATATATGCAATCTTAGGAAATTATAGTTGTGGTTATGAATGTAAGAGATATGACCAAGACATGTCTATGTTCCGCAGCACATGGAACTGTAACACATTTCCTGAACAATTTACCATGCTAAACAAAACTGTATTATAACCATGTTTTGTGACAGCTATGTGCAATTAAGTCCCTTGACATAGCTATATTTGTTGCTTACAAAGGCTTTCAGTCTGTTTTGATTTTTACTTTTACAGTGTCTTGACTGTACTGTAATTAGCTGCTTCTCTGAATTGTACATACCTCTCTTTCCTGTTTGTTTAGTATAGTCTGTTTCTCAAGAGAGTGCATTTCTGCATCAATTAGCAGAAGACTGAATTGAATAGGTAAATGTGTATAGCATCAAATAGAAATAGATTAAAACCAGAAATCCCCACCCTTCTCTTTCCCATGGAAATGCTCCACATGGCACCAGTCAAGGTACATTGTGCATCCTTTGTCTGTCATTGTTTCCTACGTATGCATTACAGTCATACAGGGACAGTTGCACAGAAGGTCAGAAGTGAACTTTTTTATTAATCTGAGCCTTTTCAATTTTGTGTTTTGTCTGACACTCTTGTATTTGAGATTTATAGGTCATATTGTCTTGTTTGCCTTAATGCACAAAATGATGATAAGGAACACACTATACTAGAATGAATAAACATATTCTTCTTAAGTTTTGTAGTCTTTTCTGGGCACATTTAACCTTCTCTGTTCTAACAGATTTCATAGCATCATGCAGTGATTCTCTTCATCACTGAGTGTCAGTAAATACAAGACATGTTTACTTGAATCCATTGTCCATTCAGTTTTGCATTGATATGAATGAAAACAACACAGTTCATCCAGTGGAAGTGCTAAAGCAAGCTACAGAGGAATTTAATTTTTGGAAGAAATAAGTGACAGCATGTATTCGTTACTGTATATGTAATTTATATACATACATAATTTATGACTTTACATAAATGCTATATATTGCATACTCAATGCCTGAATTCTAATTTTCTGTTCTAAATAGTTAGTGTAAATTGAATGCCCGGGTTCTTTTTGTGTAATAAGAAAACTTCAGAGAGTTGATGAAGTCTTAGGTGGAAATATGGCATATATTTTTGTTTAGACTTCTCATTGCCACATGCTTTATTATTTATACAGTTACGGATCTCTCATAATATCTGGTAGATATATTTAAAAGTATGGCCATTGATTGGACATAGAAGTAATCCCCCCCGTCCCCACTGTTNATCAAATATCTGGTTTGGCTGATGTTATAATCTTTTTTTTTTTTTTTTAATTCTGTGCAGTTTTGGAAAATGTGATTTCCAGTATCATTGATTTAAAAGTAATTTTCTAATGTTTGCATAGTTCCAATTACATTAGATTTTTATTTCTGTAAGTACTTTACTTCAGTTTTGTATAGTTGCATACACTTCTTCTAGGGGAGTGTGAAATTGTGTAATTTTAAATCGTTATGCTTTGACATGTTACGATTGATAAATATTAATGTAAAGCTGAGATTTTTAATAACAGATATATATTACCAAAAGCAACATTCNTTTTATGTGAATAGTCTCTAAAACTACTTTGGAGCTCTGAGACATTATTCTTTTTCATTCAAATCAGGAATTTTTCTCTTATTTGGTTCTCTTTTTAAAGATTTCCTGAAGATCTCTTTGGAAGCATCATTTGCTTTTTCTTGTTTGACTTCTGAGTTTCGTTCTATTTAGTTTTGTATGCTTTGCCTGGAACAATTTTAATTGACAGGTCTGTGTACCTTTGAGTGTGAAATCGAAACCAAAATTTACAGAAATTTTGACTGCCTCTTTCCTGAAGTTTTGTGTCCTCTTTGCAAGCAAGGATCTGTTTACAAAGATGTAATGTAGGTCAGTTTAGTTAGTATTTTCAGGCAACCTTCTCGATTACTGATGTACTTTCATGACTACTTTTCTGAAATTTCTCTTTTCTTTCTATTCATGTCTTTGATGGCTAGAATTTGTCAAAGTAATTTCATTGAAGTTTTTTTCCCAACCAACACAATTTCAGCCTCCTGTTTTGTATTTAAGACTTTAGAACTAAGATAACTGCAACTGCAAAATATTTTCCTTTCCTGGACTTTCATTTGCCTAAAGTTGAGCATTTAGCCTTGAAGCAATTTGTCACTTCATTTCTCAAATAGATGTGAAGATTCAAAGAAAACTTGCAGCAAAATTTTGTGCAAAATATTCAGAAGAGTAAACTTTCCAATATACACTTTATTTCAAAGAAGAATTTCTTCTGATAATTCATATGGAAAGTTGACTCAATACAGATTTCTAACTTCAGTCATAGGGTCAAGATTAATATAGATTTGGTCAAATAACTGCTGTGGCACCCCTAATTGTTCCTCTTGCAAGATAAAGATACTTTTGGTGCCATCATGGAGAGGGAAATTTTTGACCAAAACCATAAATGCATCTAAACAGATGCATGTGTTCTAATATGGACGTGTTGATTTGCCTCTGCCAAGAGAGATTTTTTTTTTCTGCCTAACAGCTTACATGACCAGTCCTAAAATTAAACCTTTCAGTTCCTTGGAACCTCTTGAGACTCACAGAATACGTGCTGTATGGCATACAGAGATTATATTTGCTTACCACCAAATATAGACTTGCCTCTCTTGAGGAGTAGTGTATACATAATGTGTCATATCATCTGACTTAAGTTCTTATTTACAAAACAGGGTTGAAGACAGACACATGTAGGTTAATTTTAGCAAAGTGGAAGCTTGAGTGGTTGAATATCAAGTTGGAAGTAGCTACAGAAAACAACAGCAAAGTGTAAACCAAGATATACCTAAAGTTTTATTTTTGTTATCTTGTTTTTTTTCAATTTCGTCTCCCAGTCATCCATCAGTTGAGGTAGTTCAGTTCCGAAATACCCTCTTGTCTCCCTACTACTGCATCACAGATAGGACTCTTTTTTTTTCAGGTCCTTCCAGTTACAGATGAACTTAAATATGTGAAAATGAATACTCATAACTGATCTGGGCATCCTTCCTTTTCCAGGTTTTCAACCCATTTTTATTTGGTTCTGTGAATTAGTGAAAATACAAAGGTAACATTGTAGGGTTTTGCCAGAACAAATTCAGTACAAAACTTGCACAGTGCGTATTTATTCTTCCTGCATTGATTTCCTATGTAGAAAGTTTAATTTCCTTTGATGCCTGGGTCTTGAGACAAGACTAGCTAGGGAGATTCCTTTTTGTTCTCAGCTTTCTTTGCTGAAAACTTCATTCCTCTGTTGTACTTTGTAACCGACACGTTTGTGTTAGATTAATGGATTGTCTCGGCAGAGACTGCTTTGTTTTCTTACTATCTTTCATATATCTTGCAAAATTGTAAAAGTATGTTACTCTCTTTGGCATTTCATGGTAACCAAACATGAAGTGAAAAAAATGTTAGGAGGTGAGTGAGAATAAGGTGGTGCAGCACTTTCCCGTGTGTGCTTTGTATTGCACTGTTATGTCAGAAATCTAAGACTTCAGTTGTAAAAATTACTTGAATCTGCAAATATAAAAAAGAACCAGTGACCTTTCACTTCTTTATTTGACCCAGTTCTAATCGTCTATAACGATTTGTTGATTAGGTTCTGTTCACACATTTCTCCACCCCTAAAAGGGTTTCATTTGAAAATATCTATTAATAACTTATCTATTAATAATTGTGTAATTGGGCTCTCATATCTCACTAATTTTAATTAATTTTCAATTTTGCTTCTTCAAAAACATTTTTTCCCATTAAAATTGTTGAGATTAGGCACAAGTAAATCTTTGTGTACAGTCTGAAGGAGAATAACTCACCAGAATTATAGAGCGCATGAACTTGAGTTGTTTCAAGAAAGAAAGGAGTAAATAACTCGATGAAGTTACACAACAAGTTTGATTTGATTTTCAAAAACTCCATTACTGTGTCTTTAATTTTTTTGATGACAAGATGGCAAATAAGTTTTCTTACATAATTTCAAATGTTTAAAAATATCATGCACATGTAAAGAATTGGAAACAGAGCCATCTATGTATGTGGAAAGTTGATGCTGATGGAAAGAGGGAGTTCTGCAGGAATTTTTTAGAGTCACTTGAAATTAGTATTTTCTATAAAGACTCCTTAGGCTTATAGATGTGGAAGAAAACCAACATGATTTCAGCCAATAGTGTCAAGCTGCATAGTAGAGAATTATAACAGTTTCATGATCTTTTTTGAAAGCACATCTCCAGAGAAAGTGCATATGGAAAGCCTTTCTAAACATTAGAGAAATTCTAATGTTTAAAGGTGCATAACAAATTTGTTTTGTTTGTATAATTGACAGTCCTAGAATTTAGAGTCTGTAGTTTCAACAGAACATGCTTGTGAAATTTGTGTATAGCTTTTATTTTAAAATTCCGGTACTGCTAGTTTACTCTCCCCCTCCTCCATCATAACCCTCAGGTATTGTAATGGTCCAAGTTTCCCATGCTGCCTAAGTTTCAAATGATAATAACCATCTCTCACTTTTAAAGACAGCTTTGTTTTTTTATAAATGATGATGCAATCCCCACAAGCTATTCTGTCCCAAATGATTTGAATCTGTTTTAGTTAACAGTAGTAGAAGATTGAAATAACTGACAGTGAGATGGGGCAATGCTCATAATACATTTAAGTCATTTGGAGTTCCAAAGCATGGAGTTCATACACTAATGTAGTAAATAAAGTTTCTTTCCTGTAAATAAGGCACTGAATTTAACAAAAAAAAAAAAAAAAGAAAAGAAAAGAAAAAAAAAACACCATCAACTACAGCTTTTTAAAATTTTGAACTTTCAAGGGTATTAACAAGGAATTTTGGCAATCTCAACAAAATTACAATTAGTATACAACCACAAAAATTTTTGGTTCGTGAATTACTAAGGTGTTGTGTAAACATGGGATGATTAGTGTGTAAGATGTAATCCTTTAACAGGCTTTTCTTTTCTTTGGGACATCTTGAAAAAAGCTTCATTATATATAAAAATTCTTCAAATTGTCACTCTCCAATTTTGTGGACTTTCTTTTGTCACATTATCAGTATTGAAATCTTTGCTGTTGTAGTAAGCTTTGCAACAACAGGGAACTCATCCTTAAACATCAGTTTCCAGAATGTGCGTTTCATTTCTCATGAAAACCTGTGTGCAAAGTTACTGTTAGATGCCTTGCTTTGATTTCCGTAGAGGGCAGAGTTGCCTAACATCATTTAATTGGTTTAGTGAAAGAAAGGTTGATTAAAAAAAAAAAAATTAAACTGATCCTCTTGCCTACTAGAATGCATATTGTTTAAATTTTTGTTAAAGGAGTTTATTTAAAAACATTGAAAGTAGTAGAAAAAATGTTTGCTGTCACTAATATTATTTATAAATATAAGAGAACTACCTCACAAAATATTTAGATAAAATTTTAATTTTTTCTTCCTTTTTCTAACTATAGAATCAACTTCATACCTTCAATGATGTGTGTAATAATGAGTCATTAGTTTCAGACACAGAAACGTAAGTAGGAACATTATTATGAATACTTTAAGTGCACTATATGATTGTAGTTCTTCTGTGTTGTTGTTATGGATTTAACGCAGTGGGGTATAGTGATAATCTGAGGTGTTATCAGAAGTATTCTAAGCAGGGGGGTGTAATAAATGGTTTTAAATGGTAACTTCAAAAATATTTCTAAGTGTTTCTGGATTTTTTACTGTTTTTTAAAAGATAAAAGATAATGTAACCTTTAGAAAAATGTAGATTATGAAATAATAAATACCTGTAAAAGGTATGATGTATAAATAAGAACTAGCTAACTCATATGCAAGTAGTATTTTTGCCATCATCTCATTGCTCCTAATTATTTAGTTAACTAAGACTTGTTTTGCCGTCACTGGCACCCATCCTTGTTATTAGTTTTCCATGGAGTCTCTGAAGCTATGCTTTTAGAACTGTTTATTGTTTTTCTTCAAAATCCATATTTGTGTAATTCAGGTGTGTTGAACAATTCTAAACAAGACTCCTATAAACCTTTGTGAAGTTTCATGTGTGGGATTTTATTGCAGTGAGGAAATGTATTATTTTTTGTAACAACTCTAAACTTAATGTTAGAACTGGTTAGGATTTAGACAAAATTGTGTCTTTAGGTAGCTGAAATAACCATTGTTTTGAAATAGTAGACAAATTATCTAAAACCTAGGATTTTATTTTAATATACTCTTTACGTTTATCTTGGGGGTTATATCCATGTACGTTATCTGTCTCACTAGAGACACACTCTTCAGTATTTCTTCCACATTGATGATGAGTCTGTTACAGCAGCAGTTGGCTTGCTTTTTTATCTGGGTAGTTCTACTATAGATGGTTTTCTTTAACAGCTGCTTGTTCAAATCTAGCAGCAGTCAAGACTGCAATGCTGTAGATTTCATGTATATAGCAACTTGAATATTTTAAGTGGAATTTGTGGTAATAGGTTGATATTTTAAAAATAAAGAATCAGAATGAGGACATTTTTTGCTTCCATAAAGATGTGAAAATACCCTGAGAATACAAAACAAATAACCACTTGTGATGAATTTTTTAATTTCATTCATCATTAAATCAAGAGGTGAGCATGACTCCATGCTATCCATTTACTTAAAAGTTGATTTTGATACATAGTGTCAGGAAAAAAAATATAATTCTCTGCAAGTATGGTGGAAATATCTGACTATGATCTGTTGAAACCTGAATGTAATTTCATTAGGCTCATGTATGCTTCCAAAGATTTGCATTATTCTAATAAAGGTGTGTTATTTGTGCCCTGGGAGGTGTTTTTTTTTTTTTTTCCAAAGCCAGTAGTTCTGTAGCAGTAGAAGTAAATACTGCGGGAGTGTAACTAGCTTTTAGGCTACACAGAACAAAGATTTTAAGATCTACATTGAACGGGTGAGGTGGCTTGGTTGGCTGAGGTATTTTCAGTATTGTACTGCCAGTTTATGGTGTACTGTTACAGTGGGCCAGCCAAATCTCTATGTTATCCATTTTGTCCCCTCCTTCCTTCATACTGAAAATCTGAAACTGGTGTGTTTCATGGTTAGTTTATCTTCTGAAGTACATTGTGAATGAAATTGTGTTTAACAAGTAGTAACTAATTAAGGAACACTAACAAGGAAAACGCTAACAGGGTGCTTAAATTTCCCTGTAGAAGAGCAGATGTTCTATGTTAAAAGAACAGAGTTATCTTAAAGCTGAAGGAAATTGTCAAGTTCTCATTTGGGATATTACTTTCTTGGCAAGGGCATCTATAAACAGCCTGTCATTTGGAAGGAATGCATCATGAACAGAAGACCTTTTCCACTTTTGCAGTGTGTGATTTTTTCTATCTGAATTCCAGTTATTCTGATGTTTTACCTGAAAAGTTGGGAACAAATCAATATCAAGTGTTGCTGCTTGTCTTCACGTGTCTTATGGAATCACTTATCCTGATACTTTGCTGGCCAAGTAGTCACAAAGGGCTGGTGCAGAAGGATGGGGAACATGTCTTACTTCTGCAGTTTGTTCAGTACAAAGCTTCCCTCTCATTAGAGACTCTCTTCATGAGAAATTTTTGGATCAGAAAGCACTTACAGAGTTGGCAGTGATTGAATGAGCAGCAAAAGGAAAGCTTTTCATTCCTATTTTTTTTTCTTAGTCAGAGAAAGGAAGTCTAAGATTTATTTTGTACCTTTTGTAGCCTGTGCAGATTTATCAAAGGAAGATGTTTTCCATTATGTCTGGTCATCCCCATTATGTGTTTTGACTTTTCCAGATGCATTTAGAACTGTCAACCTTTGGGATTTCTGCTTCTGTATCTTGATAAGGTGGGTTTGCGGGAGGTATCTTTTTGTATTTTTTTTCTAAAAGAGCTATGAATTAGTTCTAGCTCTTCCTTTTTGTTCAGAAGTATCATCTACATTTTTTAGCAAATGTTTTGCAACAGGTAGTTTCCCGCCTTTATCTGCATGGGTTGCAAATTTTTCCATGGAAAGGCAAGCTAAAGCATTTTCTGTCAAGGAAAAACATTGGATTTCACAATTTTCGCTTGAAAGCAGCAGAAAGCTAAGATAAGGAAATCTGTTCTCTAGGTGTAGGCATTTGTATGTCTTTTTAGATTTAATTTACTTGACTGTCTTCTGCAGGGTTGAGGGTTTGTGCTGACTGAGTAGGCATATTGTCCAGTTGTGTGCAATGTCTCGGTGACTCAACTTCATAATATCCCTCAGAGAGATACCTTTAATCTAGCTGTTCCTGGCTCTTAAGGTAGAACCTAATTTTTGGTGTCAGAGTACTATCAAAGGTACTGAAGAGTATGAAATCTACTGAAGCTAAAAATAATGAGATCGAACAGAAGAGTCTTCAAGTCTTTGAGTGATCCTTAAAACTATTTTTCTGATATCAGTTAGTGAAAAATGATCATTCCTTTCATAGAAGGAAAGATTTTTTGTGCTATTTCGACCATAAGAAGAAAAAGTATTCTTTTTTCCTTAATGAGACTGCCAGTTTGTGAAAATGGCAGGTATAAAGAGAGATTTTGTGTTGCTTTTGACGTGGCAGGCAGCCAAGAATTTGAGTTTCAGGATTCAGGTTGATGCTGAGATGACCTCCTTCCTCATTTGAAAAGCTGATTGCCCTCCCTTAAAAGCTTTCTACAGGGTAATTCCCGGTGTCTAAAATTCCCTTCACCTGTGAACAGAAAGATCTAGGCTGTTTCTCTTCCCTCTCTTTCCTCATATATTGAGATATTAAACTGCAAGTCTTGTGTTGTTTTTTCCCTTCACCACTGTTTTCTTAGTTCATGTTAAGTCTTGCTTTCTCATATTTTGCCTAGGCTCACCAACCAAATTACGGCAACGTGATTTAAACACCTCTTCCCCTCTCTCTATTGCCATGTTCCAGGGATCTTCTCAGATTTTCTCTGAAAAAAAGAGTGATACATTTATTTACTCAGCTCACTAATGTTTCTTTCTAGTGGCATACATAGTAGTTTAACAAATACTCAAGATGTCAGAGTGTTGTTCTTGGAGCCTGCAGAGTGTCAAATGTATCCTGATAAACAAAACCACGTGCTTGAATGTATGTTGGGAAGGTGCCTGCTATTATCCTCTTTGTATTTCTGATCCTGTATAATTAAGATCAGTGCTTCCCATGTGTGGTTATTGTTGTAGATGCTATTTCAGTGACTTAGTCAAGAGATGTTAGTTTTCATCCTTTAGTGTCCATCCTTTGCAAGCTGCTCGTTCTATTGCTACTTTTTTTCTTTTAAGTTTTTACATTATATTTTTCAGTGACATTGCTGACTTGCTGTTGCATTTCATCCAGTACCGAGCTGGTGTGTTTTTGTAGCTGCATGGTGAATTGTGCTGGGAATTGACTGGCTGGATAAATAAGGTTTTATTTTGGGGGGTTATTTTGCTGTGGGATTGGTTCCTGGATGTGGGTGATCATGTGGCCACCAAGTATTGCACCACAGGCTTAGATTAAAATGTTTCTAGGACTTTAAACCAGTCCTCTTTTAGGGAGGCATTCTTGGAGCTACCAGGAAAATGTGTACACACTGTAGTTTCCTTCTGGATAGTTTTATTTACAGTAATGAATGGAATTCAAGCTCTAATACTCACCTTTCATAAATATAGTTCACAAACATCCAGTTAAGTCACAAATTACATTGCTTCCACTCCCAAAGTCTCATGGAATGCCTGGCGAGACTGTCAAAAGTGATCGAGTTTAATTTCTTGGAACTAAACCAGCTATTTTTGAAACACATGAATTGACTATGAATTCTATTAAAAGTCTAGGGAGAAATGAATGAAGTCTAGAGATCATCTATCCTAATATGTTGTGTAGATTTCCAGCATGAGAAGGATTTAGAGACAATTAAACTAGAGTGGCTGCTGCCTTCACTTTTTCATTCTCTTCTCCTCCTCCCTTACCCACAACACATACTCGTAGGGGGTATCCAGTCCTTTCAATAACTTCCTTTAGCTCTCCCAGTTACTAAATCCATTGAAAATAGCTGATACGTATTATTACCAAGGTGAATGTTCTCACTGTTAAAGTCTATATGATTTAGATGTACTGTCTATAGGACAGTTCTTTGTACTGCCACTTCCATATTAGAGGGAAGAGCGTGTCTATACTGTGATTATAATGTATGTCTTTCACTGTTTCCTTTAGTATGAAGAGGAAAAATATTCTATAACCTTTTCAAGAACTTTTTAGAAGAAAATTTGATCATATTTTTACTGAAAATTGAGTTCCTGCTAAGTTGTCTGACTCATAGTGTTATCATATAGTAATAGTCATATAATAAATTGCAAATCACTCTAAAAAGTACTTTTGAATTTTGAAGAATACAGCTATATGAAAGGAATTTTAACGCAGCTGGAAATCAAAATGAAACCATGTTGAAGAATATTGAAGATTATATTTTAAATCTTGTAGTAAAAAGTTATTCTAGGTTGCCCTGCTTTTTTTGTTTGTGTGAAGTTCTGAAATTGCTTGTGAGTTAAGACGTTCGCTCTGTTTAAAAGTGAGGAAACATATCAAGGAAAACCACTAGACAAAAAAATCTTTCCTGAAATGGAAGTGTTCAGGAAGTAAGTCTGACATACTACATTTGCACCAAAATTTGCTTTTCTTGGTAAAGCCTTGATTCTGCTTTCTTAGTATACCAGAGAACAAAATACTTCATGCTGGTAATAGCTTTGTCATTCAAAAAGGCAGTATATTTAGTGATTGGTGTGCCTTCAGCAAAACTTTCTTGTAGGAATGATTCTCTCAGGGAAACAGAAAAGCTGCATTCTATCTTTCACAAGGATCCTCTTGTTCTTGGTCATCCTCAATAAATCTATATCAAAAGGATGTTTACTTTCAGAAATCCGAGATGTCATTTTAGCACAGTCAAGCTCACTGGTAGAATAAGGAATTTTTTACCTTTGAGAATACATGTGTTAAAAAAAGGCATTCCTCCAAAAGAGTAATCCATTATTTCTCGGAAGAAAAAAATGTTGCAGCCTAGAGATAAAGAGTTGTTGTATGCATTTAATAAAATATGTAGGAACTCACTCTGCAAGAAAGTTTTTATTCTTTCCTTTGGAGTAGCCAAAGTGCAAGGTGTAACTCTGGATACAATGTCTAATGAACAGTGTGCCACTAACACAAGTATTCAGCTTAAATAGACGCACTAAGGGTATATCTATTTAATGCGTGTCTAACGTGTGTCCTTTCATATCAGCAATGCCTATGGAATCTAGAAGTGTTTATCTGGGATCTGTTCTCAAAGATACAGATCTGAAAATTCAGATCCAAGAAGAACCTAAGCGGTCCTGGAACAAAACTACTTCCATTGACTTATGACTAGCATTAACACTATTGCCTGTTCTGGAGATGATTTTTTTTTTTTCACATTTTGTGACCAGAAGTGCCTCCGTTCAGGTCTTCTGCATCCAGTGGGTGTATGTTCAGTCATGTGACCAAATCTGTACCTTTTATCTGAGCAAAATGCAAACTATGATGCTTTCTGGCTATATGTTGGTGATGTAGCAGGAGCCCTTCTGCCTACAGCAGGGGAAGGCAATATAAAGCGATAAGAATGAGCTGGGGGCAAACAGGCTGTAAGTGAGGGAATGTTTTTGCAAGCTGCATTCAGCTTTCAAGACTGTGGATTGGGAAACTGTGATTTAAGACAAATTGTAATATTTGATGTTGAATTCCATCGCAGCTCTTTATGACTGCTTATATACTGTAGGTTTATTACTTCCCAGAAGGTAACGTAATCCTTGTACTGGTTGGCTCTGCTACAATGAAGATTGAATATGAAACAGAGGAAAGAACATTTTTTTCACAAAGAAATTAAACTGGTTGCTCACTTCTTGCAAATAAACCTATCTGTGAGCACTCTGTTTTCTGTTATACCGATCTTGCAATTGATACAAAGTCTACCAGCAGTCTGACAACATGGAAAGCCACAGAGCTACAAGTTCTTGAGCTACATGGACAGTCCCACTATGGTCCCTTCTGCTCCTCAGCATGGAGGCAGATGGATAAGAGCATTGTTTAGAGCCATGTTGGCAGGAGACTGGTAGTATATATTCAAATGAATAACAACTTCAGCTGTAAAATCTGTAAGATCACAACACCCACGTGAAAATGTGTTTCTTACTTCATATTTTGTTAGAAATCCAAGTTCTCAATGAGTATGTAAAATGTATACTCTGAAGCTTGGTTTGGGGTGGGTATCTTTGAAGTATTGGGCGTAGTGGTTATTATTTTTTTTTCCTTTTTCTTTTTCTGAAATGAGTCTATAGGAAGTTAAATAGATCTTGATTTTGTGGAACAAGCCTGGCTTATCTTTTTCATCCTTTTTGAGCAGATACGCATACTGACTTTACAGTATGAGAACTTATTAAAAAGTCATAAATTATACTGTTGGCAAATTGTTGGATCTTGCAGACCAGTTGCTTCTTAACTGTTAGGGGACATTGCCTTTTTTGAACAAAATGATAATATTTGAATCTCCATGTCCTGGAATTAGAATAAAAGTGGACATGGAATAAGAATGGTGTTGAGTAATGGGAACTTTGCTCTTGAGTTCATCCATAGTGATCAGGCAATTTAAAACAACTGTAGAACTGACAATATGCCCCAAAAAAGTGAATTTTGTTCAGGAAAACTTACAAAGGCAATCCCTTTTTACTTAAAGAATCCTGTTTTCTTGTTGTGGATGATAAAGATTGGCAATCCTGGAACTATAATAGTGAACATAAATGTGGCACAGATAGTAGTGGTAAAAATAATTCTTCCTGTAGTCCTCTAAGATACCCCCTTCCTCCCCTCCTCTCCTCCTTGTGAAACAGAGCACTTTTATTCCAGGGCCATTTAAACTAGAGGCTGTGCTTTAAATACTGAAATGTCCTCTAATTGCTTCTGGTGCCAAAATCTGGATAAACAAACGTTTGCTTGAAAGGAAGGAATAAAAAGAGCTTATGCACTAGTTTCCAGACAGGGCAGTTATTTCTGGAAGTTCAACTTTTATTTTGGAAAATTCAGTTTGAATGCTTGGTTATGGGTTTGGCAGTAGGTGAAGTTCCTTACTGATATGGATGAAACAAAATGATTTTTTTGAAGTATCTGTATACTACATGTGAGTGAGTATGATCATGTAAGATGCAAGTTTTTAACACTATATGAATTGCTATTTACTCAAGAGAATCTAAAAATATTCAAGTGCTTTTCTTATAAAATCATTTCCATCACTCCCACCTTTAGCTACATTTATGAACTCAATAGTTGTTTTGCAAATGTCATGATAAACTCAGGTTAAATAGCAGCGTTTATGAAATCTTACCTGTGAGATCTCTGAAAGTGGTCTGCAGGTGGTCTGTTGAACTCTATTCAATAAAAAAAAAAATCGTAGAATTGTTGATTACATGTTTGCTAACCATCTAGAGGGATAAGTGAAATGTCGATGTATGGCATTAGTCTTCCATCTGAACAAAAAATAAGGGAACATTTGCTTCCTACCTGAATGAATGAAGATGCTTTGTATTCAAAAAAGTTTTTGTATGTTTATCACAATTATAGATATTAATTTGAATTAATTTGAAAGACATGCTGTGCTAGCGAAAGGGACTGTATATGCATTATAGACAGATAATTTTACATCTCTTTCCACTCTTTTTTCATCTCTAGGTCAATTGCAAAAGAGCTTGCAGACTGGCTTATCAGCAACAATGTAGTTGAGCACATTTTTGGACCAAATTTACATATTGAGGTTTGTATAAAATTATTACTATTATTTTTAGTATAAATATGGAGGAGTAACTTCGTGTTCTAGTAAATCTTTCCTCAATATGTTCTCACTTTGCAGATCATCAAACAGTGCCAAGTGATTCTGAATTTTCTTGCAGCTGAAGGGAGACTTAGCACTCAACATATAGACTGTATTTGGGCTGCAGCACAGGTATATGTACTTTTTTTATAATTTCAGGAGTGGTACAAAACAAATCAGAAACTGACAAGTTAATTTTGTTTTACATTCATAAAGTTGAGTTTCTTACTTTTTATTCTGTGTTTGTCTTAGTGTTTAGTTCACCAAATTTTGAGTTAGGTAACTGCTGCAATTAAATTGTTCCATTATATGCAAAAATTCTCCTAAGCTACTTCTATGTGTGGAAAAAATGAAGTTGTTTATTGAAGACATAGTGTTTTCACTAAGAATAGGGATGAAAATACTCAGGTAGATATAACATTTTTACTGTTGTGGTAAATTGCCTTGTTCCTACGTAGTGTAGCTTCCACTTCTGTTACTGTTGGTGGGAACAAGGTAGTGAAAATTACAGCAGTGAAGTTCATAGCTGTGCTTCAGTGCTGGTGTTAAAGTCTACAGAATGCACTAAGATTTTATTTTTTGCTTGGTAAATCTGGAAACTCTGATAGGCTTTTTTCCTTCAGAAAATACACTTGTTTACTAATTTGAATGTATTGTGACACTGTTTATTTTAGATTATGGATTTTTTTCTTTAGGAGATTTGAATACAGTAGACATTTTGATTTCCTGCTGTGGAAACTTTTTCCATGGTTTCATTCTGCCTTTATCATGCATTAAAAACAAACAAACAAAGCAGAAACAAACCCACACAGGAAAAGAAAAAAACCCTCAAGGTTTCAGTGTCAATTTTTCAGATAAATTACACTCAAAATGAAGGTCAGTGAAATAAAACTGATCTTTTTGAACAGATATAGAGAGCATACATACAAAGCTACAGGTTGAAGGTTTTTATTTTTTTTCCTGTGTTCAGTGGTATTTGTCTCTAATTTGTTTCATTCAAATTCTACCGTAAACATTCTGAAACCTTTGTAGTCCATTGTCATTATAAAATGCAGCTGGAATGTTAACAAATGCTCATTTTAATAGCATTCACTCTAACAGGCTCTAACAATTTTCTGTAGCAAGTTAATAATTACTTATTTCAGTTATATTTTTAAAGTGATACTTTATCTTCTTTGATGTTCTCACACTACAGTAATTCACACTAGTGTTAGAGCTCTAGATTTTTCTCTTCTATAATATTTTCAGAACTCGATATAATTATCCAAATGTGGTATTTCTTTTACAGTTTGCGTGCTCATTTTAATGTACGGATATTTTCAAAATACATTTGATACCAGAATTAAGTATGTCCAGATTACTTCCTGTAAAAGGTTTAAACCTCTAATGTTGTTTGAAAGGGTGACATCTTTAGACTAAATGAAGGTCTTAAAGAATTTATTTTTCACTTAACTTAAGCTAACTTTTTGATGAAAAATATCTCTTCTCTGAGTTGAAGCAGATATCTAAGAACTTCTCTAATATTCGAGACATTTAAATACACCCTTGTATAGAAACCACATAATTTAATTCAGATTTCTACAATATATAAGATAGGGCCTGTAACCCATAAACTTCTTACATGGATATTTTATATTCCAGGAAGAGAAAGTAAAATAAGTAAAGATGGAAAAAATGCACCCTTTTGAGGTGCTTATGTGATAACCAACTAGCATTAACAATATTTTTTTTAAAGGAGCTTCCTGTGGTATTGTTTTATTTTTTGAGTTATCAGAATCCTTATGAACATAATGAAACCCTTTGACTATGAAAATCAGCATTTAACCTAAGAGGAAACATTTATGAGCACTGTCACTTTAATATGTAAATAGAGTTGTTAGCTAAAAACACTGTCATATTTTTAACATGCATTACCAGAAAGACAAAGAAAGTTCTAAATCATCGTCAGACATCTCAAAGAGCGTGTTCTGTCTTGTGTTAATCTGTTAATGTCTCTATTTGTATTTACTGCTACTAGTAAGTTAATCCTTGTAAATACTATTTTCCTATGGTTTTAGCACATAGACCAATATTTTAGATGTTTTATTTACATTAAAATGCAAACTTAACTTCTAGTTCATTTCACCAAATCTCCTAGAACTGGAACTAAAGAAGATATGTGGTAATTGTAACATCTGATTTCGCTAAACTTCACATGCTTTAGAATGTAAAAATTCAGTTGAGTCAAAATTGCAAGTCTGATGTAGTTTAGAATTATTGGACAAATGTTTCCTAAAATTTTGTGGAAAGAAGATGTTTAATTGCTGCAATTTTATCCATCTTTTTATCAATGAAACTGTTTTTTAAAGTTTATTTTGCTGTTTTTGTTATCTTCTCTGTTTGTTTGTACTTTGTAGCTAAAGCATTGCAGTCGTTACATCCACGATTTATTTCCTTCTTTGATCAAAAACTTGGACCCTGTCCCACTTAGGCATCTTCTTAACCTAGTCTCAACTCTTCATCCAAGTGCTCACACTGAACAGGTAAAGATGAACAAAATCACTGTAACAAGAAATCATGTTAGCACGTTAATTGTTACACATTTGTCTTTGTCTTTCTAAAAGAATGCATGCAAGTAATATTCACTAATGCATAAGAGAGGAACATACATGAGTAAAATTCTCATGTTTCTTCAAGTGGGCCATTCTGGCTTTGGAATTACAATTTCTTTTAGAGGTTTTTGAGAACTTTGTAGCCGCTGTTAGAATATTTTAATATTATTTCTGAAGTTAGTAAGTGTTCCACAATATTTCTTCATTTTGTGCATTTGTTTATTTTGATGAACTGTAGTATTGGCATACAGAAAGATTAACAATATACCTTTGCATACAAAACCTACTGCTTCATGGAACTGTTATCTGGTTTTGTTTATAGACATTGTATTTGGCATCAATGCTTATAAAAGCACTGTGGAATAATGCACTAGCAGCTAAAGCTCAGCTGTCAAAACAAAGCTCTTTTGCATCCTTACTCAGTACTAATCTACCCATGGGAAACAAAAAAGGTATGTATTTTTCCAATCAATATGGTAGTTAAATTTTTAATTTTCATAGTCTCCTTGTTGACTTTGGACAATAAGGCTGTATAGGCTTCATTGTACTTGAAGTATTTAAAAAATATTCATTTTAATACAGAGTGTCATGCTGGCATATTTTTCAAGCAGAAGGTGAAATAAAGCGGGATAAAGATGAAAGCACTGAAACTATGAATGAGTTTGGAAATCTTTATGTTTTAGAACATTTCTGTTTATATATCTAAATTAGTTTGTATTTTTCTTTTGTTTTTATTTTAATTCAAAGGATGATCCATAACTGATCAATTACCTATTTCTTTTCTGATGAACATCTATAATTTCATGGCTACATAAAATCTTACAAAATTTTAGCTAATTTTTATCTTGTTTCTGATATTACATGCCATTTCTGTTTTGTTTTTGACTTGACTGTGTATTTCCCCACGGTCATTACTAAAGGTTCTGCCAAGCCATTATACTGTAGTTCTCTTCCCTTTCTTACTGCTGATTTTTATGAATCATGGACAACTATATGCTGGCAAAAAGATTTTTAGTCACTTATTTTTCCATCCTGCTTTTTTCCTTCAGAAGAAGAGGAGCTCAGAAGAGCAGCCCCTTCACCTTGTAAGTATAGTTTTAGAAGTACACCACAATCTGATGCATTTGATACTATAATATTTTTATAGTAGAAAAACTAGCACAAGTTTGAAATTATGTTTTTATGAGAGTTAAATGAAAATTATATTTAGTGCAGAATCTACCCAATTGATATGTCTGTGATAGATACTGGCACAAAGAGACATCAGAACACAAATTTTGTAGTACAGTGCACAGTATTCTAAAAAGAACTTTTAGTGTTGAGGTGTTGTTGAGTTATTAGGTGTTGAGTTGCGTCCCTTGTTCAGCTGCTCACAGTTAGAATGCTGTTGAGCTCAATATATGAGGCAGATCTATGTAATGCTGTTACATTCCAATTAATATAGAGCACAAAGTAACTGGGAAATGTCATTTTGAACTAGGGTCACCAGCAGCTAGCCCTCAGAGTAGTGACAACAGTGACACCCATCAGAGTGGAGGCAGTGACATTGAAATGGAAGAACAGCTTATTAACAGAACAAAACATGTACAGCAGCGACTTTCAGATACAGAGGTAAGAGTGTAAATCTTTGTGAATTTACTGAGTTGCTTATTATTAGCTATGGAACATTTTTTTTTTCCGTAATGGTTTCAAAAGCTGAACAGGTACTTAATGCATGCTTATTTGCATCAGGGCAGTGGATAGCTAGAATCTTTACTTCTGTTCTGCATAGCTTGCATAGACTATATTGTACTGTACCTTGCCAATGAACGTTTGCACTATAAAAAAAAAAGGGAGGGAGGATTTCTGCATTTCGTTATATTTAAGTGAGATTAATCTCACAAGGGATTCCGTGACATACTGTTCATGTGTCACAGTGTCACTCTGTCTGTGTATGTGCAAAGAGCATAGCCTGTTATGAATAAGGTAATAAAAAAATTAAATTCTTAAATCTGAATCTCACTCTAAGTATTTTGTCATTGACAACGAAACTGAGAAAAAATGAATGAAAACTTGCATCTCTGACACATTTCCTTGTAAATGAAGAATGGCATTTGAATGATGATGAAGTTGATTATGCATTTTCAATGGTGTTTTATTTTTCCACCAATCTTAAAAAAATTAATTTCAGGAGTCCATGCAAGGAAGCTCTGATGAGACAGCAAACAGCGGTGAGGATGGCAGTAGTGGTCCTGGTAGTAGCAGTGGCCACAGTGATGGATCCAGTAATGAGGCCAACTCCAGTCACGCAAGCCAGTCTGCTGGAAGTCCTGGCAGCGAGGTGCAGTCAGAAGACATTGCAGATATTGAAGCTCTCAAAGAGGAGGAGGATGAAGAGGAAGAAGATAGGAGTCATAATCCCCAGAAGAGCAGTAGGAGCACAGATTTACGAAGCAGGAAACTGGAATCACAAACAGGCATTTGTCTGGGAGATTCACAAGGGGCATCGGAGAGGAGTGGTGCAAATAATGGGGCAGGAAAGGACCATGTTTTTAACACTGACTCTGTGACACCAGTGGATAATCGAATTAGAATGCTAGATGCCTGTTCACATGCTGAGGATGCAGAGCATGACATAGCAGGGGAAATGAGCACTGCTCACATTTCACAAGGGTCTCAAGATTCTTGTATAACTCATACAGGGGACTTCCTTGGGGAAACTATTGGAAATGAATTATTTAACTGTCGACAGTTCATTGGTCCACAGCATCACCACCACCACCACCACCACCACCATCACCATGATGGGTAGGTAGCTGATTCCTCCTATAACAAAAATATAACTGGTGGCAAAATACTCAGTTTGATCAGAAAATAGTGTTGACATTTTGCTGACTTAGGATAACTTTGTCTGACGGAGATGATAGTTATCACAGGTAGTTATGCAGTTAGTTACCTGTTTTGTTAACATGCAATTAAAGTTCTTTTTGTAAAGTTTTTGTATTGAATAGATATGAGAAGATTTAACAATGTTAAAGTTGTTTTGTAAATTGCTGTTATTTAGCTTATATTAAAGAAGTCAATACAGTCATCATGATAGAGGGACCTTCAATTTATCTGTAATTGTTTTTCATTTATATAAAGGTCCATTGTTCAGACAAGTGATTCAGCCTGACTTCAGCTTTAGAGAGGTATCTGTTTATGTGGATTACATTAGTTGTGTATTGCAATACATGTATAAACTATGCATTGAATAGCTTAACTGCATAATAATGTTTCAGTTTTCTTCTAGAAAAGGCTTTAACTCTCATTTATCAAATTAGTCTGCTATAAAGAACTTTTTCTTTGATATTATCTGTTCTAATGTTCCTCTTTTACAGGCATATGGTTGATGATATGCTAAGTGCAGATGATGTCAGTTGCAGTAGTTCTCAAGTCAGTGCAAAATCAGAGAAAAATATGGCAGATTTTGATGGGGAAGAGTCTGGCTGTGAAGAAGAGCTTGTACAGATTAATTCACATGCTGAGCTAACATCTCATCTTCAGCAGCATCTTCCTAACCTCGCCTCTATCTATCATGAACATCTTAGTCAAGGTAAGAGTAATAAAAAGAAAGCAGAAAAACATTGTACTTCTAACTCAGTTTCATGTAATTTTAAAGTAGTTTCCAATAAATAGAATAATCAAATGATTTTAACCATACATGTGTGGAGTTGTATATAAAAAAGTAGTTGTCCAAAGAAACCATAGTGGCTACTGAGATTTTACTGTTTCTCCAAGGGATTCATTTTTGTATCACATTATATGTAACTGTGTTTACCTTTTTTTTTTTTTTTTTATTAGCTACTGGAGCTTTTAATGTAAATTAAAACAAAGACACTCAGAAGCCTAACAAATGTTTTTTTCAAATCGGTTATTAAAGTTAAAAGAAAAGTGCTACTGAAATGCCAGATTTTTTTTTCCCTGAAACCTTATGTGACTTTTCTTCTGGTGGGTGGATCTTGCTGTTATTTCATACATTTATCATCTTAAATGAATTAACCATAATGGACTGTACAAAGGATAACTTTTGCAAAATGAGCTAAAATACAACGTGATATCTGGGGGAGCTTGCCTTAAAGGACATTTTATGCTATTTTATCTTTCACTGCCAAATCTTCTACTTTTCTTCAGGGTGCAATTTAAGATGCTATTATAATGCTCTGCAAGAATTATGGTATCTTTCCATATGCTATTGCGGCAGCTTTGTTTTCTGTTTTATCCTCCTTTTAAATATAATGGAGGGGTACGGTTGGTGAAGGGTTTGACATTTTTCTTCACTTGTCTGGCAGAACCAAGTTTGCTATCTCCCAGCAGACAGTAAAACCACTACTATTTATATCTTTTCTTGAAACACGTTTGAGTGTTTGTTCTTCAGGCATAGTATTTCTTGTTATCTGAAACTGAATTATAATTTCAGCCTGACACTGAAAATTTGGAAGGAAATTTTTTCTGAATGTCATAGTGGAATATGCTACTAAAACTTTATAGTTAAAACATGCTGTAAATTGACATCTTTTTTTTCCATAGATATTATACATCTTACTGAAGATCCAAATTATTGTTTGAGCATAAGGCCTTCAGCGCAAATTATTTTTGACACACCTAGTTTTGCATGTGCAAATAATTGTAGTGTTCTGTATGCAATCTAAAATTTCTACTTGACTTTGCTGCTATATGAAAATGGTATCAAATAGTAGATAAATGAACAGTGCCAGCTGTGACCACATACAAGAAGGAAAACGTCTATCACTGTTTATGAAAACATGATGAGTTTCTAAAATCATGCACTTTAATACTCTATAATGTGTAAAAATAGTGTTTGTTTTTCCTGTTTTTTAGTTAGATGTAGGATATCATGCACTATGAGAGGAATTTATTGAAATGTGCTTATCTCCTGCTTTCCAATTGTAGTAGTTAAATAAAAGATACCTTCCTTCAGTCCACAGTGCTAAGAATTACATATACTACATATATATTTATATGCATTAAATCTAATTCAATGAAAAAGCAGTTACACCTGCATCTGCAATTCTTAAGTAGTGTTTTTGTTGCGCAAGCAGTTAGCCAAAAACAATTAAGTATTACCTTACCTGTCGTGTTGACTTCTTGCATGGTCATAATGTTTTGTCTTTCTTCTTTTAAGAAATCATATGGGGAAAAAGGCTGCAATTTGAGGCTGTAATGTTGTTGTATGCACTTTAAAATAGCCAAATGTACAAATAAAGCATGTTGTTCATGCACTGAGGGAATAATGTTCAGATTAGATGGTTCCTTCTATTTATTTAATAATGGTCTTTATATTTTGTTCAGGACCAGCAGTTCATAAACATCAATATAATAGCAATGCGGTGACGGACATTAATTTGGATAATGTTTGTAAGAAAGGAAATACCCTTTTGTGGGATCTGGTCCAGGATGAAGATGCAGTAAGTTGAATACCAGAAAAGAATATTTTTTAAAAGAAAATAAA
Source organism: Anseranas semipalmata (assembly GCA_013399115.1). Classification (NCBI taxonomy): domain Eukaryota; kingdom Metazoa; phylum Chordata; class Aves; order Anseriformes; family Anseranatidae; genus Anseranas; species Anseranas semipalmata. The sequence continues at coordinate 105,228 of VXAA01007023.1, forward strand.
TATATGCTATTCAGTGACCTTTCTTTCTACTTGCTGTAGATTCATCTCTCTGAAGGGTTAATAAATGAAGCAGAGAAGCTGCTCTGTTCTTTAGTATGCTGGTTCACCGACAGACAGATTCGAATGAGGTTTATTGAAGGCTGCTTAGAAAATTTAGCAAACAACAGGTAACTTAAATTATCTGGTTTTAACATTCATCTTTTTTCAACATATAGGAAATCCAAGTTGAATATACCAGTTACTTAATTTTACAGGAAGACAAGTTTAAACAGACAAAAGTGAAAGTATAAAAGTGGTTTTAAAAATGCTATGGATATGTCTGATTTTCCATTTTTCTATTCTATCAGCATCCTGAATTTCTCATCTTGTGCATTTGTCTTTTCTCCCTTCTGCCAGAGGTTACTGCCTTCCTACCAGTTGGTAAACTTGGGTCCACATCTTAAGCAGTTGAGTGCAAAGTCACGTGCCTTAGCCATAAGCATTTTGAACTGAATATTTAGATTTTACATTTAAGTGGCTGAGGAATAGACAAGTTCTTATCCACCAAGTCAGTTGTGGGACTTTATTTCTATTAAGGAGCAGCTGGAGAATGAAGATATACCGTGGCCTTAGAGAACTCTTTTAATACCAGCCAAAACTATGAGGTTGTACAGTTTGAAGACTGGCAATATTGAGTATATATTGACAGTTTGAGGTAGATTTATTTCTGCTGTCTCATCTGTTTGTAGAAAAAAAGTACTTATTTTGCTGAAATTTTGGAAGATAAGTATTATGAACCTGAAAAATAAGAATGTATCTTTGGAAATTTAAATACTTTTGAATAAGTGAAATGTGTACTGTTTTATTTTGATACTTGTCTAACAGCTCTTTGTGCAAGGTATCATACGTAAATAATTTGTAGTATATGTAGTTCAGATTCAGAAAACTGATTAAACTTCCCCCAGATTTATTCCAATGCTTTCAGTTAGCATATTTGGTCATTGAACAGGAGCTTCTCAAAGTAATTTTAAAACTATTTTAATTTTGTAACAGTCACATTGTAGTCATTCTTTCTTTTTCCTTTAGATCAGTAGTAGTTTCACTTCGTCTTCTTCCAAAGTTATTTGGTACGTTTCAACAGTTTGGGAGCAGTTATGATACACATTGGATAACAATGTAAGTAGACTCCCCACAAACACACTAAACCAACAGAAGTGATGACATTTAGGAGACTGCTTTAAGGCTTGCTCTTTTAGTGTGATCCAAATTAACAATGGCCTAAGATTATCATGTCTGTTATCTGGCCTAGTTGTATGAATTTGTCTAATCACTCAGGCCTAGTTTTATTCCTAATACGCTCTGCTGTCATAACTGAGGTGAAGACTAATTTTTTTCATGGTTTCCCCCAAAACGGGTCCAGAGGAGGGCCACAAAGATGATTTGAGGGCTGGAGCACCTCTCCTCTGAAGAAAGGCTGAGAGAGCTGGGGATGTTCACCTGGGGAAGAGAAGGCTCTGGGGAGACCTGATTGCGGCCTTTCAGTACTTAAAGGGGTCTTACAAAAAGGATGGAGAGGAACTCTTTACTCAGGTAGATAATGATAGGACAAGGGGCAATGGTTTTAAACTAGAAGAGGATATATTTAGATTAGACATTAGGAAGAAATTCTTTACTGTGAGGGTGATGAGGCACTGGAACAGGCTGCCCAAAGGAGTTGTGGATGCCCCATCCCTGGAGGCGTTCAAGGCCAGGTTGGATGGGGCTCTTGACAACCTGATCTAGTGGGTGGCATCCCTGCCTATGGCAGGGGGTTGGAACCAGATGATCTTTAAGGTCCCTTCCAACCCAAGCCATTCTATGAAAACCTTGTCAAAGACTTGTCAGACAGTACTAGACATCCTATAATAATATATTGTAAAAGGTTGTAGTAACTTGATGAGCATGATTCTGTTCTCATTGTTTATCAAATGCAGCTCAGTAATAAAATGGTTTATAAGAAAAACTTTGAAATGTGAAAATATGTAGTGTAGCATTCCTTACTAGAACAAACAACTTAGCAAGCTGATCTAACTATAGAGAATGGACTACTTGAAATTCTAGCAAAGATTACACTGCTTATCAGCAATCCTTCTTGGTCTTTTTGACATAGCATTTAAATATGTGCCCAGTTCTGTTTTTTGGCTTAGACTTTTGCTGAATTTAGGTCCTTTAGGAACAGTTATCATAGGCTGCAAAGGGAATGTTCTCTATCAGTCATGTGCCTGACCTCATAATTCTGTTATGGAGCCTTATGGATGGATGAAAATGAAGAAGAGAGTGTTGTACTGAAAAATACTCTTGAATTTATGGCAGATGGAAAATGCAAAATAAAATTTGTTTTTATACATTCTCCTGTAATAGCTGTCTAATTTCTGTAGCTTTTCTGGCATTTTTAAGCAAGCCATAACACTTTCTGCCTTCTAAATTGAAACAGGTGGGCAGAAAAGGAACTTAACATGATGAAACTTTTCTTTGATAATTTGGTACACTACATCCAGGCAGTCAGGGAAGGACGACATAAACATACATTGTGAGTACACAGCAGACTTTGACTGTTTGATATTTTATGTTTTAAACATTTCTTTTCTGTTTTTATTCTTCTGGTGCTTCTGATACATTCTTTTTAAGTAAATACTTTCTGTAGTGGCATTACATGCTTAGAGAGAGAAAGGGCTATAAAAATAGTCACATTTTAAATAGTTCCCTTTTCCTTAAAAACAATCAAACAAGCAAAAAAAAAAAACAACACAAAAACACAAAAACAAACCAAAAAACACAGCAACTCTTGTACTCATGTCATTTTTGTTAGACATTGTTGAATGTTTGTTTACAGATAAAATGAGGATTTTATATATGCAAATCAATTTAAAGTGATGTCATATCATAAAACTATTTAAGTATTTCTGTTTTAAAATGTTATCATTGACCTTTACAACAGCTCTTCTGTTTAACACATTCTTCCACACTTTCCAATATGGATGCTTAAAATTAGGTGTATATACACAAGCGATAGAATTTCTAGCTTCTCAATCCCAGAAGACTAGACTGTTCAGGTTTTGACAAATTTTTAATTCATTGTATACCATTATATTGGACATTTCTCTAATGAGAAATTACTTCCAAAGCTGTTTGAAAATGGGGCGAACTGCTTTAAATTCAGGCAAGACAGTACACTTTAACCATTAAGCTTATAAAGAAAATAAAGTAAATGTTTTTATATACGTTATGAAAATATTTTTATAAAGAACTTAGAAAAAAAATTAGGATCAGTTTCTGCAAGGTGATAATGACAAAACAATGCATTTGAATTGGACTGGATTAAAAAAAAAGAATAAGGAAAGAAGAAGAAAAAAAACCAAACTCACAAAAAATCTTAACCCCCCCCACCTTATCTGTTAATGACTGTTGTCTCATTTCACTTTTTTGGTGTGGTTCTGTAATGTATATAACTGCAGTCTAGACTATATACTGAACTGGAAGTTCAGTATATAAAAATACTTTAAAAAGTTTATAAGAACAAATTACGCTTTTAAGAGGCATATGCATGAGTGAAAAAAAGTTAGGACAATAAGCAATTAAATATTGCGAAGTAAGTTAAATAGACTTTCTTTTTTATACAAATTTAAATTTTAGATACAGCCACAGTGCAGAAGTTCAGGTTCGTCTTCAATTCCTGACATGTGTGTTTTCAACTCTAGGATCACCAGATCATTTCAGTAAGTATTTTAGGTTAACTAATTAGAGAAGCACCTCACAGTAAGGCTTGCATACTTCTTAATAATCAGTGTTATTTTAAATAAATATGACATTTTTTAAATATACAGTTTTAAATAATCTATGATACTGTTTTAGAAGAAAGATTTTTTGACTGAAGGACAGGACCAACACTGGAGTTTAGATTCTGTTGCCAGTCTGTGAGAGCAAGTTTTTTGTGTTCTCTGTGCTTCAGTTTTTCTAAATACTAGGATTACAGTAATTACTGAAATGAAGACAATATATTCTATATTTGTGGGTTTTGGGTTCATGTCCATAATGGTTCCAGAGGTCCTCTACTGGAATGCACTACAAGTTGTGATACCAAAAAGGAATATTTTTTTTATATTTTAATACTGTCAGAATCGGTTTATGCTCCTTGTAGGGTCTTTTGTGAAAGTGGTATTCTGTAGGATAGCGATCTGTACAGATGCTGAAATCTTTTTGTTCTAAAAGGTTGAAACTAGAATTCTTCTGATGTGGTTGATGGAGTTAGAATCCAAACATAATTTTCTGTGTTTTATTAACCCTTAGTGGCTTACCCTTGCACATAAACTTGTTTGGCCACTCTCTTCTTAAGGTCTTGTAAACTAGTAGCATTCAGTGTTGTCTCAGCATCAGCTCTGTAGTTGATTGTTTGTTGAGGTGTTTTATTAAAATGACCGAGGATCATTTAGGTAGTCTTATTGTAGGCAAAGTCAGCATACAATGCATGGCTTGTCTCTCTGGTCACTAGGGTAGAGTACAGGAGGGAATGAGAATAACTATAGCCAAGAGAAAAAAACAAATATATTGTTACAAGCTTTTTTATTATTATTTTATTTTATTTTATTTTTTATTTTTGTTTTTATTGTTGATTGAATAGCCACAGTTTTACTTGAAGATATTTGGAGCCTTTCTGGTATCACAAATATTTATATACCAACTAAGGAAATAAACCTGCTGTTTTCCTGAAAGGAGTACGTATGAAATAGTTGCAGAGATACTGCAGTTTTCAGCTGCAGTCTCAGTACCCAGCTCAAAGCTGGACTGTAGCTTGTGCCCAGTAATTATTTATGAACTGAGAAACAGCCTGCTGTTTGGTACGAGATCCCAGGTCAGCTCATGCTACTCATTGGATTGGTAAAAACTGACAGCACTAATAACCAAAAACTCTGACTGATTGCCAGCTCTGAAAAGGGAAAAGTGTACGATTCCTCTTTGGCAGATGGTGCATTTTTCTTCTGTTGCTTTTGAAAGCTTCTTGTCCTGACAAAACCTTTTCTGATTTCTCTGTGTGTATTCTTGGGTTTTGTAGAATATTGCTATATATCTGATGTTATACTGGAATAGTTAAAAATACTTCCCTAACTTTAGGGTTGAGTTTAGAACAAGTGGACATATTGTGGCACTGCTTAGTAGAAGATTCTGAATGTTATGATGATGCACTACACTGGTTCTTGAATCAAGTACGAAGTAAAGATCAGCATGCTATGGGTATGGAGACTTACAAGCATCTTTTCTTGGAAAAGGTATGTAGAGAGTAAATTGCAATCTTAGTAATTCGAATGTGTTTCTTTCCATATCAGCAGTGTTTAAAACATTTAAAAATATTTGTATGAAGTATATCTCTTCAGTAGTCTGGGAGGACCCCACTAGCAATGCAAATGATTTTTTTTTTTTTTTTCTGCTTGGAGAGAACAGGGGAAGGGATTGGTATGAATTCCTTTCACACAGGTGTTTACTCCGGTGCTTCTTTGCAAATAGCCTGTGTGTTGTATCTGAAGCTAGGTGGCGCTTAATTTCAAACCAAAAAGCCACCCAAAACTATACTTTTCCACACAATATACAGCTACTTGACCAAAAAAAAAAAAAAA